>JAULKM010000009.1:11803773-11814404 GCA_032355605.1 Rubia tinctorum
ACAATACATAAGACCATTTTCATTAAAATCAATCATCATATAGTGGGATTAAACATCAAAATCGTCAACATCACTATCAGATCTATAACTATATCCCTATTAGACTTAATTAAAGAGTATCCCACCTGAAACTTAGAAAGTTAAAATCCAAAATCTTCATTGGTTGAGAACGATGATGGTGAGCTGGATTTGGAGAATGGAAGAAGGGAAGCGGATTTGGGAAGCGGGATTTAGAGAAAGGGAGAAGGGGAGGAAAGGGCTCCGGGCATATTTTAGAACAAGGCATGAGGAAAGGAAGAAACGAAATGATTAATTGTGAGAAAGGAATTTATATATTTAAGCAAACGTCATTGCACCGTGGTTTATCTGTAGTGCAATCGATTATTACACAGTGGTTCAAAATAAATTTAACATCCAAAACAAAACATTTCAACATTGGAATCTACATTAGAAGCCGATTATAGTGACTTTTTACGAAACCACCATCTAAAATAGTCATTAATTACCATTGTTCCACTAATGTGAGACAAAATCATTCCCCTCCCCCTCCCCCTTTCAATGTAAGAATTATTCTCTCCTCATTCTTTGTTACTCCCTCTGTTCAGCTATGTTTGACATACTTTTTAGTCAGTTTTCTCAAGACACGTTTGACCATAAATTTCATGTAATATATAAATAATAATATTATCATGTGAGGTATCGTTGGATGTTTCGTAGCTTGTACTTTCCAAATATTAAAAATTTACATGATATTAACATATGTAGCAAAAGTTATTAATGATCAAATATGTCTTGAGAAAAAAGGAGTAAAACCGTGTGTCAAACATTAATGAACAGAGAGAGTATATTATTTGCTATGACTTCCTCCTGCTCTCAGTCTTGGTTTCCACGAGGGATACAGAGCAAATAAGAGATTTTTTTTAAAAGCTAAAAATTGACGGGAATGGATATGCACGTTTTTACGTGTATGTTGAGTTTAAAGAGACTTTAGGGAGAGCATCTGCTGGGGTATTGTTCTTTAAATACACTTTTTGTTTGATAAAAGCAGTTTAAGTAAGAAGTTAACTTTTTTATTAACGTAAACTAACCAATCTAAATATACCACTTAGCACGAATTGCCTTATATTATTTTAATATATTAAGACATGATACTTTAAAGGTGCTATTTAGGGCATTTACCATGGAAACTCATTTAATGAGCACGTACGTCATCAATTTTAACAATTTTAACAGTATAATTTAAAAATCAACCCTTAACAATTTACAAACTTTTATGACGGCATTTTTTATGGGATTGCATTTTGTTAAGGATCTACTATAAAAGATAATTTAAGCTAAACGACACACAGGTATTGATTAGTTAAATTTCATAAAATGAAGTACAAACTTATTAAGTAAGGACTTATTTCTTATTAAGACACTAACAACAGTAGCAGATCTTTAATAAATGGCGATCTTTATTGAGAAAATGCACTTGAAGAGATATGAATGTGGATGCTCTTAATTAATTATTATTCTATAGTAAGGAGTTGATTTTTAAATAATAGTTTTAATTAAAATTGACAATGTTGGACTCTAGAAGAGCTTCTTCAAGTCTCTTCTAATATGGACACTCTTAGGAATTTTGAAATGTAGAGTGGCAAATATTGATCCATATTCCCATTTTTGAAGAGTTAGATATTTAAAAAAAGCAAAAATAGCTGTCAATTATAGATTGCTTAAGAATTCAATCTTATACCCTAAAATTAGAATTCAATCCTCCATCCCGCTACTATTGGTCACTCAATGTTTTTACGGTCATCAATGATCATCTTTAACCATCAATATGTCCAGTTACATGTATCAATTTTGTATTAAAAAGTTAATATTTAAAAAATAGATGTTAATATGAATTCATCAATATGTCACATGATATTTTTATCACATATATATTAACTTATATTAATGGTCAAAATTTATTAAATTTAATTTTAAAAAAATAGAGTGATCAAAACAGGTGGAACGGAAGTTGTATTAAACTATGAATAATACCCTAGCTAAAAGAAACTAGGAAATGGCAATCATTTAGTCCTCTACTGCTGACCCGTTAAGTAAACTTGATCCAGTTCGCATAATTGAATTCACACTGGTTCGAATAAGCATTCCAATGAATTGATGTTTCGTTTTCATGGCTAGTTTATCGAAGAGACCCACTAGATTCGAAGATAATTTAATCACACAAAATTTGATCCGATTATCTTTTTTATATTCTAATAATTATTATTATCTTTTATAACCTTTCGTAACAAAATTTGATCCGATTATCCTTTTTTATATTCTAATAATTATTATCTTTTATAACTTTTCGTACGAGAAAAAGAATTCTATTTTCTTATCTGTCTGAGTTAGAGATTGAAATAGAGGTAAATCACCAGTATCTACTTGAGTTACAAATTCATGAAACGTAGATTCAAGTTCTTGTAGTGATTGTAGTTGTAGTGGGGGGCTTTACTATTCAATGTCAGATTCTATTGAATGTAGTGGGGGGCTTTACTTTTGATTGTGGTCCTCAAATCTTCGTAGACTATATCATACCCCTTTTTCTTCCTTGAATGGCTTATTGAAAGTGGAGTTCAAAGATGGTTCTGCTAAAATTTTCAAGCACCACCTTCTATGATAGGTTTTGATCTCAAACTTCCTGTTTTTTGCCAAGGAAAATTTTAAAGGCGTCTCCTGTTTTTTGGAAGGCGATTTTGAATGAATCGCTTTCTATTGAGATGAATCAAAGACAGTTCAATGAATAATCGTCTTTGATTGTGTGCAATTGAAGGTGATTGTGCAAACATGACTTCTAATGGGATAGGTTCCGGGCTCGGAACTGAAATATGAATATGGTTCCGACTGAGAAACATTTATGGGTCATGGTTGTTTAAAGACGAGCAATGTTACGCACTCGTAACGTCCTCTGATCTTTGTTCATATATCGTAGCCTTTTCTGAAGAATTGGTCATCATTCCTTGCTTCCCTGAAATAACATAAGAAGTCAGAACCTAGGTTCCGGACTCGTAACAGGCATTTCGTGCTTTTGTAATGGAGGTCAGATTCTATTCTGAGGTCAAAATTGGTTTAGGAAAAAAAGGTAAACGAGATGATTATCAGTTTGGTTGAAAATGAAAAAAAGAAGTCGGAACTTAAGTTCCAATCTCATAAAATATACTTTAGTAGTTTCATAATGTTCCTCAGGTGGTCGTCCGAGTTCGTAACTAATAGTTGGAAAAATAGATTAAAGACATAGAGAGTTGAAGTTGACCAGTTCGGTTCCTGAAAATGAAAATGAGATCGGAACTTATGTTCCGGACTCAAAACATTTATTATTGTTGTTTCATTATGTGCCTCAGACATCTTACGAGCTCGTAACTTATATTTGGGGAAAAAGATTAATGATAAAGAGAGTTGAAGTGATCAGTTTGGCTCCTGAAAATACAATAGAGATCGTAACTCATGTTCCGAGATCGTAACAGCTGACATTCGTTTCAATAGCATAGCTTATTGACACTAGGTTCCGAGTTCTAAACATATTCTGTCTAGAACTCGGAATAGTTCCAGACTTATTGCCGTTTGAGCAATAGTTCCAGACTCGGAACTTAAAAATTAGTTCCTCAATCGGAACCATAAACACTATACGACGGTCAGATAGTCAGTTTCACGCTCAGAACTACACCAATAGTCCGACCGTTTGATTATATGTTTCGATTTCAAAACTAATTAAATGCGGTTCTTGCAAAGGATATTCAAAGGGGGTTCCCGGAACCGCCTTTGATCACAGAGGATCAAAAGCATGACAGAGAAGTCACTCTGATCCGATGGAACGCCTATATAGGCTTGGTTTCCACTAGTGGGAGTTAATTTACCATACTTATTTTCTAATTTAATCTTTTGCTATTCAGTGAGGTCGAAAATGAGAGGATTTCACCTTTAAGGATTGGAAATGATCGAGGTCAAATTATTAAAAGGATTTCCACCAAGCTTAAGTATTAGAACGTGCTTGAGTCTAGAGATCATACACAATGGTTTTTTAAAATAGAATAATAATAATTCACAACATTAACGGGGACGTGGTGAACCAATTTCTCTATGCAACAAAAGAATATTTTAATCTGAAAATTAAAGTGTTTTTGACATAATTATACGTATGAGTAAAGTTGACATTTTTGAAAATAACGAAAATCAGTTTATACTTTTCTTTCAAATATAACTTATGTTTTTGAAATATATTTTTTATTTTGTCAAACATTTAAAAATAATAGTTTATGAGTAAAGTGGTTTTTACGTTCCGCCAAGCACACTTTTAAACCATTGTAATCTGTTCAACTCTCATGTCATGTCTTTAGATTCCTTTTTTTTCGTCTATTTCAATTTTTTAAAAAATATTTTGACTATTCTCTTATTTTGGCTGAAATTTGGTTAGGTCAATTCAATCACTCACTTTCTCTTCCACATCATCATGCATAAATGCTCGCGCAAAAAAAGTTATAGGAATCTTACGGTGGAACGGAGGAGTACTTGATTGGGTCACGTGCCAGTGTAGAAGATCCCCAAGTAAATACTTTACTAGACTTATATCTACTTTATTATGTTATCAAAGTTCGGATTGGATTAATTGTGATAACAATGGATCTCTTATGTATGAGCCCAGATCGAATCGTAGATATATTTACACGTTAACATGTAAGGGTGTGTTGAAATGTTAATTGTCACTTCCAATAGTTACTCTTTTACTTAGTTCCAATGGCAACATTGTTGTCTTTTGCCCACTCACCCTTACAATTATTTTCACCATTATTTTCACCTTGTAATAGTTAGTTTTTTCTCATTTTAGTTATGGTGTTTCAATAGTTTATTAATGGTTCAATTGTAATAGAAGATAAACCAGCAGTAGTACTAGTTTATCACCAAAATTGTTAAGCATTTTATATCTTATGAGAAGGGGCCTACTATTTGTTTCCGTAAAAAAAAAACACCCAGAGGTTCAAGGCTTATTATCTTGAACTACATTTTTGTAAGCAAACTACATGTTTTATTACTTAAGAAGGATAGGGGATCCTAATAAAATCCCCTCATTAAATTGGGCCAAAAAAAAAAATGTTAACTATCCCACATGGTCACCTTAAATAAATTATATCCGCACTCATGAAAGAATTTGGATAACACTTTTTATTTTTAAAATCTGTTTTATCATTTTCTTTGTTATGTAATGGGTATTCACCCACTGAATTAAGGTCGAATCATCCATAGGCTCAAAGGATTTCCACAAAGCCTAACTCTGCTTGTTTTTATTTAAACCGTTTAAGATGGAAATGCATGAGAATTTAACCCTTCATATTGATTATCAGATTGACCAATGACTTACATTTGAATGATCTATTACAACCAGTTATGAGTAGGACTCATTTACACATAAACACTAAACATTTTACTTTAAAAACAAAAGTTTATGAGGTGAAGTGAAAAACAGTTGAAAGATACATATAATCTATAGCGGTTCTCTATTTTAAACCTGTGATCGGCTCGACCTGAACCCATCAGCTTGATTTGTTCACCAATTTGATATGCCGTCCCACCTCTAACCGAACATAGCATATAGCATCAAATTTGTAAGATAATTCATAAGCTACTCCAAATCAAAATACCATGTTCTATCTAGTCCGAATCTACCGTTAATTTTTTTTATATATAAAGAAAATCCTTAAACCGCCCTAAAGCCCAGCGGCGGAACTAGAGGAGAATTCGAGGAGGGGCGGAGGAGGGGCTGGGGCGGAGGTGGGGCGGGTTACTGTTCATTGGCCGTGCACCACCGGAGCTGGGGGGTGCGGCGCACCGGCTAGCACCCCCCAGTTCCGCCACTGCTAAAGCCTAACCCTGCTTGAATCTGGTGGGTTGGGCGACTCTACTTTCAGGTTCTGGACCATGGAGTACTATGGTTTTCAAAAAATAAAATACTTCACTAACAATTCAACCTGAAGGAAAACATGGTGAACCAATTTATCTGCAACAAAAGAATTGTATAATGAACTTCTACAAAACTTGCAATTTGCATATTCTTCAACTTCTTGACTATATCCACCGACTTTGTAATTAATTTAAACATCAAGTCACGTGCATCTTAACATCATATTTTGTCGTGCCTAAAGCTATGAATTTAAATCGGTTTATTAGCGTGTTAAAATTCGTCAAATTTAACCCAACTTGTTTGATACTTTACATCTTGTTTCAATTTCGTTCATATAATAATAAATAATAAATACATCAATCTATATTTAAACTAAGATCTGTCCACTCGGCTCAGGGGATATAGCTCCATCGATAGAGCTCCGCTTTTGCAATTGGGTCGTTATGATTACAGATTAGATGTCTAATTACACGTATGCATTGGTTTATTGTTTGACAATCGAATTTGTTAACCACCAATCCCCCAAGAAACATACGATCTTGCAATAATTTAGTAACGATGGAGCTGAAAACACAGTGACATTAAGGTTCTGCAGAAGATATGTACAACGGGAAAATGGCGACAGTACGAGCACTAGCCATACATTTGGTATCAACTCTTGCTACCTAAGAGGGTAGGAGTAATGCTTATGGCTCCGATCAGAAACAGCGTCGCGATTGACTGGAAATCATAAAGATCGCCCAGCGATTTGAGCTCGCCCAGTGCTATTCCCGCCAGAAAAAATGGCACCAGCACGCGAACGATCAATCGAAACATGGGTCAAGAACTATTGTGTCTATATATACTATCTTCCGGTGATTTAACTTAGAAGTAGTTTTAAGAGTATGTACCCTGACAGTGACAAAAGCAGCCGGGACAATCCCAATGGCAGTTCCTAGGAGGAATATATGGTAGGGCACGTCCACAATTGGTGAAGCAACATTGATGAATGTATTTGGCAATGTTGGTGTTACTCTTAGGAACAGCATGTAATTGAGAAGTCGGTTTTTCCTTTTCGCCACCTGAGCAGACAGAAATTCGGGTTTTCATTAGGTTAGGTCAGGAACGGGAGATGATAAGGGAATGTTGAAGCAGTAATCACCTGAGCTTGGAAGAATGTCAGCTTATCGGGCCACAGAGAGAAGACCAAAGGCCGGCCTATCAGTTTTGATAGGAAATAGCAAGAAGATGCACCGGCTGTGGCAGTGAATACCACGAGAGCAACGCCCCTGAACACCCCAAAAAGGGCCCCGGCAAGCAATGACATAAACACGGTTCCCGGGATCATGAACGTCTGCATGAAAATGTAGACCACACAGTAGCCGATGAGAACCTGAGCAGTGTAGTCACTGGTGTAGGTCTCCAAGTTATCCCTGCAAGTAAAGAAGGGACACCAATACTTATCAAATTTCCTGTAAGAACGTTATGATTCATCGAGAAACTTGATTTTCCAATAGAATAAGAAGTGACAATGTACATTAGAAGCACAACGAGGGAAAAGAGCTCCAAACGAGAGCCAAAAACCAGACTGACGTTACAAGCATAACCTGAATGACATGCTATAGACCTGTTCAATTCGATCAATCTCAATTACCAAGAGCAACCTAAATCCAGTTTACTCTTCCAAACCCACTCAAAGTATCCTGAATAACGACAATCATCAATTACAAGGCCTCGATAGCTACAACTCTACAGGTAACTCAGAAGCACGATCCAACACAATGACAAAGTAAAGGGATCGTTAAGGACATGCCACTTCATACTAAAAACTCTTCAATAAAGCAATGCTAAGTGCTAATACAACACTTAGCATTCTTGCGCTCCTAACTTCATAATGTACACAAAAAGAAGCCTAAGGATACAATGCAAATATCGAATTCACAATCCACAATTTATTACGTTTGATTCATGACGAAACAGTAAATTTATCAACAGTATACAAAATGTCACCTGCAGGATAACTTCAAAAATCCAATGAACACAGGAGCTCTTTCGCAACAGTATTCTAGCTACTTACTGACACAGAGAAAGCACATTGAGAGGTTGTTGTCCCGAGCAAACATTAACGAATATTCGATTCGTAGATATCACTTTGGTAGTAACATAAATCAAACTACAGAGCCATAAAACAATCAAAAAGGGCCAAAACTCCAACACATTTAAACAGGAAAAAGCAACCCTTTATGCAGCTAAATCAATCAACATTCCCAAAGCAAAAAATAGAAGCTTCCAGCTTTAAACAAGCAAACAAAAAGTAGCCCATTTTGAGTTTCTGCAAAACTAGAAAATGGCAATCAAATTCATCTCCTACCAGCACTATTACACAGCTCAATCATGACATTGAACCCAAATCCTCATTAATTTCAGGAAACCAAATAAATGGATTAAAATAATGCACCAAATCAAATGGGATATCTTCTGATAAAACAAAAAAATCACCTGAGAATCTGAATGTCCTGAAGAGTACGGGGAAGCTTAAGGAAGCTGTAATCAGAAGCTGGCATGGTGAAGTACACGCCACCAAGTCCCAACACGAACACCAATACGACGCTGCACGCCACCGCCACCTCCCAAAACGTCAGCGGAAATTTGGCCGCGTTCTTCTCAACAGCTGCAGCTCCACCGCTCCCCATGGCTCTTTCTCTCGAAATCAAATTCTGGGTTCGATTTGAAAGAAGCCCAGAAGGAGAAATGATGGGAAATTCCACAATTGTTGAATTCACATGTGGAGAATTAGACAGCTCAATGTGAACGATTTGGTGGATCCCTTTTGGTTTTGATTGCTTTTGGGACACTTCTCTCCCTCTCTGAATTCCTCTCCTGGTGCTCGGATTTGAGGAGAGGATCAGAGGAATGGAAAAGAGAGAGTAAAGAATATTCGTCCTTTCTCCTCGTATATATACTACGGAAAAGGTCAAGGAAAGTGTTCATACGGAGTGCTTCCGTTATTTTTAATACTACTCCCCGCCTCCGTTCCAACTCCATATGCAAAATAATCATTATCGTTTATAAAAACATGTTTGATTTTTAACTGCATATAATAATGCTAAATACAAAGTTAATATTTAAATATTATTTATTATGATGAATATTTTTATAAAAGGAAAGTGAGTTAAATTCACAAAAATGACTGAAAAAAGAAAGTGGGTCGCATTCAATGAAACTGAAAGATTAACAAGACACTTTTTATTTTACACAAAATATTAGTTTATTACCTATAGATGAGATTATTCATAATTAAATAAGGTAATTTGATGTTTTTTTTTCATTCATTACAACTATTGATTAAGGTAAAATTTATTAGTTTTGATTTTTAAAATTGAATTGATAATAATTATAAATATTATTGAGTAATATCTTATTAGATTCGTTATAACATGTATTTTTGAAATATAATTATTTTAAAATAAATTTTAATTATCCTTGATAAAATATATTAATGATTAAATATTTTTAAAGTTAATTGGGAAAGTCAAAGTGTACAGGTAGAAACATTACATATTACAATTAATCTAAAATTACTAGAGTCATGAGATAGTATCAGAAAGTCAGTAGATGAATCTTAATCTTATATATATTGAACTTAAAGCTTTTCAGCACTAAACTTATCAATCACTAATGTGATATTTTAACACGTTCCTTCACATACAATAATATTGTTCTTCGCATAAATATAAAAGAAAGAGATCGCATATCAAACCATGACAATATACGATAATAGAGATACTATTGAATTCCCTTACTATATAAGGGCTACATACTCCTACTAGTAATTAATTATTTTGTTAATAGGTGATCCATAACTTTATTTTTGCAAGACTTTAACATAACAACGGATTAGGACTAACCAAATAATTATTGTCGTAAATTAATTAAGCTTTGAAGAAGCATGGGTGATTGGCAATCTCATCTCTAATTAAACTTCATAATATTACACATTAATTATCAGTCTCGTTGTAAGACGGTGTCGCACAATACTTTATCTTATGACTAACCAAATAATTATTGTCGTAAAATTAATTAAGCTTTGAAGCAAGCTTGGGTGATTGCTTAAAAGGAAATCTCACTCTAAAGTTGAGAAGGCCAAGCCAAGGCTTTGGATCTGGATCAAAGTTGATGAGTTGGCAAATTGGCATGCAGGGCAAGATGTGAATACAATGAATAGGACCAGGTTAGGTAGAGATGCAAATTCAATTATCATACCAATCATTTCAAGTTTTTTCCTTCTAAATTGTACTATATTCGTCCCAACTGTTTTTGAACTCTTACTTTTTTTACCCATATTCTCTATCAAAGTTTGATCGCATATTTGAATGAATATATGAACAACATTAACATCGTATATAATATTGTTCAATTCATCGTAACAAATAATTTCTATATATTGACTTTTATTTATCGTTATTATACGTAAGTAAATGTATCAATTGTCAAATATATTTTTTGAACAACGTAATAATTATCTCTCCACAGAAACAGTTGGAACGGAGGGAGTAGTATGTATCATTCATAAATGTTGCATAATAAATTTTTAATATTGTAACTAAAACCTTTTACCTTTCTATAATTTCAATTCAACCCCGTCTTTCCATATGCTTATGGAAAGACCATTTTTCCCAAAACTTTGCCTGAATATAATTATTTATATACTAAAATTCATTTT
>JAULKM010000009.1:11819935-11841703 GCA_032355605.1 Rubia tinctorum
TCGTTGAATTAAATTCACGTTTTTTCTATATTTGAGTGCATTTTTGTGTTCTAATAAATATTTTCATTTCTACATTTTTAATTAAAAATGAGCACTGGTAAAATCGTCCTCATTTTTTATTGATCACCAAGGGCAATTGCACCGGTAAAACACCTCATTTGCACCGGTATTTTGGCCCTTTGAAATATCGGTGCGTAAGTATAGCGGTGTACCAAGGAAAGTTACATTAGCACCGGTATATTACATCGGTGCTAAAGGACAACATTAGCACCGGTATAATATACCGGTGCTAATGTAACTTCACATTGTACACCGCTATACTTACGCACCGGTATTTCAGAGGGCCAAAATACCGATGCAAATGGGGTGTTTTACCGGTGATATTACCCTTGTCCTATAGTAGTGACACAACAAGGTACCGCGGCGTGGTGAGAAGTCTAAGGTATCTGTGCAACACAAGGTTGGATATCAACTACGCTACTGGGATAGTTAACAGGTTCATGGAGGAACCCAAGGCACCGCACTGGGCAGCGGTGAAGCTGATCCTACGCTACGTGAAGGGCACCATTAGCCTAAGATGCTGCTACAAGAAGACAGACAAATTGGAGCCTGATTTCGTCAGGTTTAGTGAAAATGACCTTGCTGGTGACACAGATGATTGTAAGAGTACAACAAGGATGACCTTCTTCCTTGGCTCCAGCCTAGTTACATAGTTGTCCCAGAAGCAGAAGGTAGTTGCACTCTCATCTTGCAAAGCGGAGTACATTGCAGTAGCGGCAACGGCGTGCCAAGGAGTGTGGCGAGTAGCTTGTTGGGCGACCTCACCAACCGGAATCCAAGGGCGGTGGAGCTGTTGGTAGGCAATAAATTCACAGTTGATTTGAGCAATAATCTGGTGCATCACGAATGAAGTAAGCACATTGACATTTTTTTTTCATTTCATTTGATTCGTCAGTGCATTGAAAATGGTTCTGTGGAAGTTAGTCATGTTGGTACAAACGAATAGCTGGCCAACATCCTGACCAAACCACTCGGACGAATCAAGTTAGTCGAAATAAGACTAAAGTTCGACATAGTTGAAGTGGTTTCATGCGACAAGGTTAATGGGGGTGAATTGCTGAGTTAACCATGTTACATAGGTAGTGATTATTGTTATTATTGCTACTTAGTGCTAGTTAGAGGTTATAGAATTAGTTACATAAGTTATGAGCTTAAAGCTAGGCTTCAGTGATAGGAGGTTGAAGAATATAACATCTTGGAATAATAGTCTTTAGTGCTAGTTAGTAGTGGTGGGTGGTTGAAGAAGTTACAAGCATGGAATAAGGCACATTGGTTAGCCTTCATTAGTAAAGTTATTGCTAGCTAGTTAGTGGTAGGAGTTTATGGAGGTAAGAAACTTGTAGTACGGCTCCTCATTAGTTTAGGAATAATTCTAAGATATTTTACAATCTATAAATGTGAGAATGAAAAATCAGAAAAGTTTATCCTTTCATGACAAAAACTTCTCTAAATTTCTTTCAATTTTCTATCATTGTTCCAACAAATATTTTCACTTTTTTATTATTATTAATTCATCCTTTTAATCAAAACGGTTGTCAGCTGTTTTTGAATAAATGGTGGTAGAGAGTTCAAAAATTTTAAAAGACCATTGGATAGCCTAATAGAACTTTGTCGTTAACTTCTGAATTTGAACGGTTTAGAAGAGGGGAAATGCAAAGAAATGTATGACTAGTTAAATCATAAAATGAAGTTCTTACAACAGATCGACAAGGATAGTATATTGTTCCAAATACACACAGCAAACACGTATGATAAATTTCAAAGTACATTAGGCATAAGGATCTCGATCCCTGTTCAAACATGGAGTATATCCAGCAGAACAGCAGCAATATGGGGCTCCAGATTGTGAACCGGATCAGTGTACCCGTCTTGTCGGTCCTTGTAACAAACATCTGTCATCCGCGCGTGGTTGAGAATGGCGATGAGGATCTCCCCGCTCATGCTGTTGGCCCTAGGTTTAAGGACTTCCTCGTTCATGTCCTTCCAAGCATCCTCCACGATTTCTTCCAATTTCGTCATTGCATCTTCCTCGGAAACCTCGTAGTTCTTCATGTAACACTCCAGTCCACTTGCACTCCTTTCTTTTTCAGACTACATTAGAATCACAACCACACAGAAACAAAGAAAATTAAAGATAGTGTAAATTCGATGTGACGGTACATTAGGTTAAGTGTTAATTTATATACTTCACTGTCCCAACATAAACTGCACACACCACAACAAAATGGCTCTATCCCAGCATATATTTTAGCACATTATTTTACTAATGTTGTTAAAGAATACTACAACCACACCAGATAAGATAGCATGATACTATTAATAAAATTTATGTTAGTATAGTTACGTATACCAGCATTTTAAATATAGTGTGATGATATCATTCTGTCTCAACATTGTATAATTTATGTCCAAACTAATGTTGGAATACATGAGTTATTATTAATTCATTATTGAATGTAATATAACACATATTATAGTTTTAAATTTACATTAAAAATTTATAAAATTGATGTAGTTATAGTGATTCAAAACCAACATTAGTGAGATGGTGTTCGAAAAGCCTTATGTGCTATTTATGTTTACATTAATATTACAATATAATTTTGTTGTGAATTTTTTATTTTAAATTTTTTTTAATTAACTATTGAAATAATTATAAATTAGTAAATTTTAATCAATACACTAACAATAAATATTATATTAAAATTAGATGTGAATTTAAATAATCAAATAGAAATGTAACTAATTATTGCTTTTCGTACATATAAATTACACAAATTTATTTTTCAAAAAATAAATAGTTCAAAAATAATATAAAAGAAAGGTGAGTCCGTCTGTTGAAATATGATTTTTTTCATAAGTCATGGAAAGACCAAGGTTTAGAGAAAAAATTAGAAGAAATGAAGTAAAAAAAATTTGGGTTACACAAATCAGGTTATAAACTTTATAACTATTATACGTTGCATGGAAAAATTTTAATATTTCAACTAAGAATTTTTACCTTTTATTATTTCTAATTAAACCCGTTGTTCCCATGACTTTGCCAAGAAAGGTGGTGTAAAATATAAAATACTACACACAAATATTTACTTTTAGAGTAATGATAAAAGAGTGAAAATTTATAGTGAATCCACACAGTGAATGTTGTGACAATACTGAAAAGATAAATGCATCCCTAATTCGTTGCATCTCTTAATGAAGGTGATTAGTGATTTAGTTATTTACTAGCATCCACATCATTCACTATAAGTTTCACTATGAATTTTCACTCTCCGTATCATCACTCTTACTTTTAAATATGTAAATATAAGATGAGATCAAAAGACTTGGGAATATTTTTGTCTACATTTGGATCGATTTAGTCATAAATCAATTTGGCGGTAAAAAATGGCAAGCAATTCTCCTCTCACATCTTCTTCCTCATTCGATGGATGTTGGCCACACGTAGTGGTTTATGATACTACCCACTCTCCACCCCTTCTCAATATCTACCGCAATATCTACTGGAAAATTTCCAATCATTTCAATCCCGCTCAATCTGTTCATCAGTTGTAAGTTCTCTTCATATATTCTTTTTAAATACTATTGGTTTTTTAAATTTATTTACACAAATCCTGTTTGTAAATTGATTGGAATTTTGTACGGAGTTGTTTTTGAACTTCACTCCAATGTTTTATAATTGGGTGATATCCCAGTCTTGTGAATAACCATTAATGGAGAAGATATGGATAACATCATGTATACATCCATGGCAAACCAAACAAAGTAACTGAAAATTATTACTATACACAAATAACAATAGGCAATGGCAAAAAATCAACCGTAATGGTAAAACATTTCAAGTAATATTTTCAGTAGATGTAGAAATATAAATATAGAGAGAGATTTTGCACAGAGATTTTATTATTTAGGATCATTTTTAATTTTTGTTTGGATTGAGAGTATATGCATTTACTTCCTATGTATTTTTTATATTGTGTTTAAAATCTTTAATTTTTTCTGATCATTTTTAAATTGCTGTTTGGATTGAGAGTATATGCATTTACTTCCTATGTATTTTTTATATTGTGTTCTCAATGAAAAATCACATATGACTTGTATTTTTGTTAAATCTATTGTTTAATTGAACATATATAAGATATTTATACATTTCAAGTTATTAACATCACTTTTTTTTATATTGGTAGGCTAGGTCACTCGAGCTCAACACATTTAAGAAGGGTGACAACATCACAACATTTGAAGGATATTATTCTTCTTTTTATTATTCTTTTTAGTTAGAATTAGTTTAGGGTCATTTATTGTTTTTAGTGTTTATAGATTTGACAGTTTCAATTTAGTTTGTATTTTTATTAAAGTTTATGATTATTTTTTATAAAATTTGTGGTTCCTATAAGTTTGGTAGGTTTAATTGATTCTCGCTAGCGATTATTGTTGACTCTTCTTGGCGTGATTATTGTTGAATATTTCAAACCATTACACTAACCATATTCCTGTTACTAAACATATATGTACACATGAACATGCGAGTTTAATATATATATATAGAGTAATGAAAGCATTCGTGTGGGTAATGAAAGCATAATCATACATTATAATCAATTATTATAATGGTTTATTTTTAATGAATAATTATCTATAACCACACTTTATACTTATTTAATCACATTTAGAATCAACGTGAGGATAGCTCAAATGTTGTTATAAATACCTTATTCTAACAATTATCAATGTTCGTAAAGATATTTTTTTAGTGTAGTAACACTTATTATTTGACAGTCAACACTGGCAAACTTTGACCACATATTTGAATAGATAGATAAACAATAATATTATCGTATATAATATTGTTAGATTCTTCGTAACAAATAGTTTATAAATATCACGTGGTGAAACATATTAACGGTCAAACATGTTTTTTCAAGATCGGAGTGAGTACCTTGTGTGAGGCGATGTCGTTGAGAAAGCGACCGACTTTGGCCGAAGCAACGAGGATTTTGGGATCTGCTAACAGCCAGTTGAACACATCCTCAGTGGCGATGTCCATGAATAGGAAGGCTGCCGATGTAGCCAGAAAGAATGCGCTTGTGTACAATGCTGTTTCTTTGTACTCTTCAAAGGCTGGAAACTGTCTTTTCAGGAGCCAAACTGACTGAGTGTAGTTACCTCTCACATATCTTTTCCACTGAATACCATAATCCACTATTATTAGTTCCATCCAACGTTTTTGTAGTATGTATATGAGTAAGAAAATAACTTCAAAGGGCATAAAATAGGAAGAGAGAGTTAATGCGTTCCGATCTGGTACCATCTAACATGAATATCTCCAATGCTACGAGTCTCTCCCGTGAATATCGTAGCCACACATCAAATTGTAATAGCGCTATGACATAATTAGAGAAGTTTGGTTTTAAAAACATTCTTCTCCAACGCTAAAATTGTAGTCACAAACATTATCTTACTTCCACCAAATATTTAATCAATAATTTTAATATTTTATATAAATATCTATTATTACTACGTGAAGAAATCAAAATAAAATTTTCGGGTTGTATTAATCGGGTCATATACTTATCACTCCTACATGTTGCATAATAAATATTTAATATTGCAACTGAAACTTTTTACCTTTCTATAATTCCAATTCAACTCCGTCTTTCCATATACTTATGGAAAGATAGTCTTTCCCAATATTTTACCGATAATTTATCACTACATTATTAATTTTTATTTTTAATATATTAATATCAAATATAATTATATAACTTAATTGGTTGGGTGAAAAAATAAATATCAAAAGTTATAATTCCTGCTCTTTGTTAATTGTGTTTATCTATGAAATTTTAAAATCTTGATTTAAAATGATTTAATCTACTTTCAATTGAGTATTAAAATTTTTGTTATAAATTTTACTGGGATTAAATACAGTAAAATTTACTAGGTAAATAATAAAATGATGATCCAAAATGTATACGTGTCAAAGCGAGAGTTTCAATATGGGGTATGAATACAGAAGCTAACGGTGTCAATTAAATATACATCTACATCAGATTCGACGCTTCAAATGACTCTCGCATTAGAAACATTAGGTTGGTTAGAGACTCTTTATGTATTATGTGACAATCGACATTCATCCAAATGAGTCCCGCATTGGAGATGCTAGTGTGAAGATGCAAACCAAGTCTATCGTGAAGATGCAACCAGAATCCACAGCTTGACATATATAAACATTTCCCCAACCATGAATATAATAGCAAAGGTAAACATTCAAACAAGTACTATGCATTTATTTCATCACCTCAATCCAACCCATGTTTCAATCAAAATTCAAAGTCTATAAATTCGGTTATCGGTATTCTATTTCTTTACCCACCCCACCCCAGCATACATCATTTTTAAACATATATTCGCTTTGATTTCTTAACAAAGAATCTGAAGCATGAAATATATCATTATCTTTTTTCTGAGTTTGTTAGTTGCATCTCGTCTTCTGTATTTCTTTGTTACAATTTCAGAGATTAATGTGTAATATTTTGAAATTTAATAATAGATGAAGTTTTAAATATAAATATAATTTAAGAAATTTTGAAAAAGGAAGGAGAGATTAGGGTGCAAATACCACTTTCCGGGGGTTGAGCATGAATAATTGAGAATTAATTATTTCGGGTCATAAGAAATTCGCAGATCAAGAATCTGCGTCGGAGAGATTCACGGACCAACTTTTTCCTCATACCAGACTTGATGTTTCACTTTCAGTTCTTTTGTTTCAACCAAATCTTATAATATTTTTTTGGGATTTATACCAATGTAACACTACCTACTTGAGCAAGTGCCAACATAACCCTCAGATAATTTTTAGTACAAAAATAACTCTAACTAGTTAACATAAGTGCCAATATAACCCCAACACATTATTTCCGGCGTTGATCAACATTGACCACACGTAAAATGACTAAATGACCTTCGACTTAAACCTATAAGTGTTAGGACAATTTTAACCTCAGAGCCTGTAGGTCAGCTACAACGCCGGAGGTAAGAGATCATAGAAAGGTGTCACCGAATTGCCGATCAGTTGCTGCCGACGAGTTGTTTAATCGATGCCGTAATTTGACACCGGAACTAAGTTAGGTTTTTTTACTAAACAAGAGAGAATTTGGGTCTCAATTCCTCGGAGAAGCCCATGGCGGCGAACTCCAAATTCCGGAAAAAATTGGAGAAATCTCGAGACTTCATAAATTTTTGGAGAAATTGAAACTCCGAGCGGCGACGGTGGGCAATGGTGGTGCTGGAGGTGGTGTTGGAGGTAGTCCTGAAGATGAAGAAGAGGAACACTAGGAGTATTTTGGTCATTAAATTTTCAGTTTTAACCTTAGGAGTATTTTTGTCTTTTCATATTAGGTCAACGCTTGAATTAAACTGGTCATGTCAGAATAGTGCAATTTGGGTATATATGTACCATTGCTAAAAAACTTAGGGTTAATCTTGCACTTTCAAAATTTAATTGGTTTATTTTTGCACTTTTTGCAATTTAATAAAGTTATTGTTGTACTATTTTATTATACACTTGTTAGTTGTAACTTCTATTACTATCTTGCAGAAAATTAAAGTTAAGATAATAACATTTAGAACAATTTACAAACAATCTAACATGAGAACTAATTGTAGGTCTTGAATTAAATTAAAGTTTGAACTAAGTCATATGAAAGATTAACAAACATTTTAAACACATGAACTAATATATCCATACTAATTGTAGGTCATGAATCAAATCAAAGTTTGAACTAAATCCTTTTAGCGATTAACAAACATTTAAAATAAAAGAAATAATATATCCATGCTAATTGTAAGTCAATCATTTTTCTGCAAAAAGTGATTCCAACACTATTTTTAGATATAATTATTAAAAATTAGTTCAAATAATAATTATGTTTTTCATATTAGTTAAAATTATGAACTAACACATTAACTGTATGATCTAACAATCTTAAAAAATCATCTTTAAAATATGATTCAAAATAATTTTTATAATAATTTTTAAATGTTAGTTCAAGTTAAATTCAAAAATATGATTCTAAATAAAATAAAGAGTCCACCTCTTGAAAAACGGTCTTTCCACAAGTCATGGAAAACCAAGATTTAAAGCGTAAATTAGAAGAAATGAAGATAAAATTTTCGAGTTGCATGAATCGGGTTATAAATTTTATAACTACTACACGTTGCATAATAAAATTTTAATATTGCAACTAAGACTTTTTACCTTTTATTATTTTAATTAAACCACATCTTTTCATAAGTTTATGGGAAAATGATTTTTCCCAAAACATTGCCTTTTATAAAATATCAATATCATGCAAATTAAAAATTATATTGTAGTGACTTTATAAATATAACACAAATATGTTTATTCTTTCATCCATGATAATATTTTATATAAAATATATATAATTTGAAATTATCAAATATTAATCAATATCATAATATTATCCTTATTTCAAAAACATTTGGAAATATATTCAACGATATCCGCTCTAAGTTGATAATGATGTCACGATCCCCAATCTCCGAGCGTCGATGGATTGAAGTTTGAAATTCTTGAATTAACTATTCCATCACTTACATTTGATCTTCTACATTCCAATTTAATAGATTACATGATATAAAATAATATTAAATACATAAATAAAATTAGAAAATATTCAAAAATAATTTAAAAAATAATCTCATTGTGAAAAAAATAAACTTTGGTTATAATCCAATCAAAATAAAAAAAATACAAAACAATCCATTTCAAGAGTCTATCATTGATTGGTTGGTCTTTCACAAATAAAGAAATATCAACTCCTTAATTAAGATATGCTATATACTTTTATTTTAAAATACATTGTGAACTAACTTTACATCAATCACTATATCTTTAATTTTTTGTAATAAATAATAACAATAATAATAATAATAGTTTGACATTTGACAATTGACAATATATATCTAATAAATATCTAATAAAATCTTGAGCCCTTCTCTTGAAAGACGGTCTTTCCATACGTCATGGAAAGACCAAGATTTAAAGTGTAAATTAGAAGAAATAAAAAGATAAAATTTTTGGGTAGTATGAACCGGGTTATAAAATTTATAATTACTACACGTTGCATAATAAAACTATAATATTACAACAAAGACCTTTTAACTTTTAGTATCATAATTAAACCCCGTCTTTCTATAAGACTATGGAACGACCGACTTTTCCAAGATTTTGCCTAGGGCACACAAAATTCAAGGCCTAGTTCTGTGGAGGTTGAAGAACAGATAAAATCACCCTAATACAATAGGAATCTTCTTATTCTTCTTCTTTTGTGGAATAACAATAAGAACTGTAATGATAATGTAGCTAACAAGAAAAACAAACCATGATGATTGGAAACAGGATTAATCCTGATGGTCTTTAAGAGTGGAAGAGGACATAAAAGTCAGAAAACTCTAAGCACTGAATCCACCATTGGATCTTGTTGTCTAAAGCTCTAACCTTTCTCATTTGAGTGGTTTATTATAGTTTGTATGACCCTCATCTCTTGTGGATTGCAGCAGAATTGTTTATTTACATTTCTCAAATGAAAGCAGCAAAGTGGCAGAACAGGTTCAATGTCAAAATGGAATTAGGCAATTGTGAAATAGTACTTTGAATAAATATGTAAAATGAAATGAAGCATGTTTTGCTATTGGTTGAGTTCTTTTTTGGGCCATTGAACAGCTAGAAACACATGCTCCGAAAAGGGAAGAAATGCAAAAGCCCTCAACGTATACTTTGTGAAAGTACTTTGTGAAAGTTTACTTTCTGCCGGGCCCTAAGAGCAATCGATTATTATTTGAGTTTGTTTTTAAATTGAATAAAGTGCATTCATACCTAGTTCACATGTACTCTCAATTTTTAAAAAGTGTATATATACATTCCCTGATTTTCGAAAGTGTACATATACCCCTTGTAGTCGCAAACCGACATTGAAAAACTGATGGCACTATTGGAGAAGGCTTTATTAAAGGCCGCATTAAAAGGCGGTTCCGACGGAATTGCTTTTAATTGAGGTCTGAAAGCACTTCCGAGTATGGAACTCCCTCCTAGTTACCCTTTTCTGTTTTAAGGACGATTCTAAATCAATTAAAGGCGGTTCCATCTTTATTGGCAATAGATTAAAGGCGGCCATACTTGTAGAACCGCCTTTAATTAATGTTCTAAAACACTTCTGAGTTCGTAAATGCTATCCCAGTACACCAATTTATTTTAAAGGCGGTTCTAAGTGTAGAACCGCATTTAATGGGCTGCCTTTTTGGCCCAAATCCCATTTATATTTTTTCTCCTTAATTTACCTACTAAGGGATTTCATCTCCTGCCTCCCTCTCTCGCATTTCTCTTTTTTTTTTCTCCAGCCTCCCTCTATCAGTTTACATTTATCTCCTTTCATCTCCCTCACATTTTCCACTGTTTCTCCCGCCACTCTCAGCACACCGTCTGCCGTCCGCATACCCGCCACCCTCTTCCGTTCGCCACCGCGTCGAAGCCGAAGGCCACTGGATGAGAGGCTAGAGATTGACGTCGCTCACCATCGCTGGAGATCGACGCGGGGGAGGGTCAGGAGTTGACGCCGCGGAGAGGGTAGAGATCAAAGCCGATGGAGAAGCTCTCCGCCAGTGGAGATCGACGTTGCGCCTTCGCTACAGGCCACTAGAGATCGATCAACACCTACGCCGAAGTTCTCCACTAAGGCCGTGTTGCTGCCGCGTCATAGGTTCCGAGAAATAGATATTGATTGTTGTTTTTGTGTTTATATTTGTTGTTTTGTTCATATTGTGTTTAATTAAGTTCATATTGTTGTTCTTTTGTTGCTATAGTTCTAGATCTGGCTTTGTTGTGCTGCCGGATAAGTTGGTTTCCGGAAGTTATATATTTGGAAGGTCATAAATAAGTTCTGAGTTCGGAAACAATTTTGAACCACATTCTGAGTGCTTTCAAAGTGCCTTTAATGGCCTTATATAACCGCCTTTAATTGCCCATTCCTCCACTAGTGGGGGTATATGTGCAGTAAATAAGAAACTAAGGGTATATGTGCACTTTCAAAAAATAGAGGGATATAATTGTTATGAAAATGGAATGGGGAGGCGTGAATGCACTTTATTATATTAAATTTATATATATATTTTTATAAAATTTAATTATTGTACATTGTAAATAAAATATTTATTAATTGTATTTTAATGTAAGATCAGGAATGCAACTCTCTAACTTTTCTATAGTAAAATAGGCTTCCAATACCCAGTGCACTCCAAACACATGTTTCGACTTCAAAAGTACACTCAGAATTGTACAAAAGTAAGCAACAAAGCCATCATAAACACTTTCAACGGCGATTCAAGCCCAAGAGTTGTTGATCATACTACGTTGGATGGTTGTTATGCTCCAACTGCCGCGTAACTAATTTTTAGAGCAGTCTATCGTCAACCGACTACTGAAATACATGTTCATAGTTCAGACCTACATTAAAAACGGTACTAGTGATTTTTTATGGAACCACTATCCAATGACGCCATTAATGGTCCATGTGATTTATGTACAACGAATCTCTTCATTTTAATTTTTTTATTCTAAATGTTGGGTGGGTTTAACTCGAATTCTCATTAGAAGTTTAATTTCCTTATAAATAAGTGGGGAAACCAACTCATTATTCTGGAGCATTAATTTGAGATATGCTTAAAAATAAATTCGTGCTTATCAACCCAGAATTGTGTTTCGACAATTTTTTTAGCAAACTGTCTCATAGCAAGGACAAAATAGAGTTTTTTTCAAAGTATTTTAGAGGGATGGGGTTCCAAATTTATATTATAGAAGTTTAGGGGGAAATGAGGAATTTGCAAGAAAATATCAATTTTTCAGGGTGTCGGGCACAAAGACTTAGGAATTAATGATTTTGGGTTATAAAAATATCGAGGGCCAAGAATCTGTGTCAGAGAAATTTGCGAGTCAAATTTTCTTTCAAATTATGCGTAGTGTATGTCTTTTTACTACAATATTTGATGTATCTTTTCCGGTATTTGATGTTCCAACCAGCACTACGGGAGTCGATCCCCATAGCACCGTTTGAAACCTACATAGACACCAGTTATTTTGGCCCTAAAAAATTCGGTGCCTATCTGGGAGGTGCTGGAGGAAATTATATGGACCGGGTTAGCTCACTGGTGCTGCAAAACTCAACTCTGATAAGTGCCTAGACCCGGGGAACGTTGTTTAATACCCAAGAGTCACGAACAGTCAAAGATAAAATTTATAAATTTCCCTCTTACTCACTTCTAACTACTAAAAAGTAGATAGTGGTCAGTTAAGGTGTTGTCTACAGAGACTTAGGGTTTTAAAGGATAGCTTCACAAAGTTCACACACGAGCGTCACCCTATCCTAAACCCATCTTGTGCCACTTCGGACATTAGTACCTTATGATAACTCTAGGGGAATTCCCCGCCTAGGTTCTACAAACTCGGGATATGACCTTCGGACAATATCTTAAATCCCCAATCTAGTTAATAACATCACTCGGCCCATTTTTTGGATGACCCCACTTATCATCAACAAAATAACCCAACCCAAGACTACCTCTAATCTAATTTTGCGTACATGTGTCTTCAACAACCTTATGGTTACACCCCGCAACCAAATTTACATAAAAAATAATACACTCCGGTTCATTCATCAAGTGTACATTCTAATCTCATTCTTCACATAACTATAGCAAGAATCATAAAGAACAAATGAAGCATGATAATAATAGCATAAAAATATACATGAATCTAAGTGCTTCCCAAATAAATAGTTAATACATCCATACAAATGCTCTTAAGTCATAAATTAAGTTTCTCTAACAAAGGCCATAACAAATTTAGGTTGAAAAGACAAAAAATAGATGCCTTCAATGAAAAGAGGGGTAAAAATTACCAATGTGAAAATCCTTCTCCTATTCATCAATCCAAACTTCTAAGCACAAATCTGAGCTAGGTAATGAAAACTCATCATAGATCAATAATAACCCATAAAAAAATCTGTAAAACTTGAAAAGATTAAGATAAATTGGGGTTTGGGAGGCCCAAGCTGGGTTAAAGGAGGATTTTTATAGGTGGAAGAAACAGAAAAAAGGGGAAAAGACAAAGAAACACGATTCAATGGTGCAGGGCACAAACTATGTAATTTTGGCAAAGTTTGTGCCTGTTTAAACGCATTGTTTTATGGTTCACAGGAGATGGACCGTGCAAAGTTGGACGGTCCGTTATTTAACTGCATGGTTATATTCCCAAGGAACAGACCATGTGTTTTTGCACGAACTGTTCTTCAATTTTGGCCCCTACTAGTTTTTGTCGCTATGAGTGAACCGTTGATCCGTGATCTGCACTCTGTGGGGTCATTAATAACACCAATATATTTACGGGAGAGCAGGATTAACGCGCGGTGCGCTGGGAGATCAAAGATAGAATTTATATGTTGCTCTCATGTGCTCCCTACCAACTACTAGATAGTAGCTAGTGGCAAGTCTGGGGTCATCCACACAGATGCTAGAATTCGAGAGTTAACTAAACACAACTCACAATTAGGCATCACTCCGATTATGTGTCGGGAATAGCTAGTGCTACAAACATAGGATTTAGGGGGGTTTTATCGAACAACTACTAATCATGCGAACAAGAGAGAGTAAACTGTACTCCTAGATTAGACTAGCCTTGGGGATATTTGTGTAACATGATTGATGAATGAATTTGATTCTAAATTCTATCGCATACAAGACATATAAACTGTCTCATACATATGTTACATAGTGTGGGTCATAGTCGACCATTCCCAATGTCTGTCACACAAAATCTGACCTCCTCTTCTAGAACACCGCAGATTGCAAAGGGCAGCCCCAGTCACCAGTTTAGGCACCTTCCTACTCTCTTTTCCACCACCAAAATGAAGTGTGTTATCTCGAAAGTTGTGCTTAACTGGGAGGAATTTCTGATAACCGAGATTTACAATCTTTGAATAATTCTTCAACTGCAAGATTCTTCCTTGCATATGAGACATGCCTTGTGAATTTTCACTACATAACCCAAAATGATATGAATCTCATTGCGAAGACTCTGGATTGTGGAATTTTATGTCTTTGACTAAACGAGGGATTTCACAAACCCTAGTATAGCAGTACAAACTTTTCAAAACTAGCCCTCGAGATCTTGAAGAACTGGAGAATTGTAAAGCTAACTAGCCCGCAGGATGAACTCACAAATAAAGGATTCTCTGTTCACTAACTAGCTCACAGGATTAGTTTACAAAGGGTATTGATACTTAATTAACCCGCATGATTAAGCAACAATGAAAATTAATGTTTTCCAGTAATAAACTCAAAAATATGAATTTTTGATTGAAAATAATGTTGAATGTAATATCTCGGTCAAACCCCTTTATTTATAGGGTAAAATTCGGCCAGTACCAATAGAAACTCAAAAACATTATGGTAGGCCCGTCAAACGGGTCGGGTCACCCAATGGATAACTGTTATCCATCTACTATTTTCACATATTGGATAATACTTATCGGATAATGACCCATTGGGTTACTGGAAATAAATGATTTGTAATTGTTGGGTTAAGTTGGGTTGGATAACAGGTTATCTGTTGGATAATTTTGGGTTAGGTCGGGTTGGGCTGGGTGACCCATGGACTTCCTATAATAAGACAACAATTTTTATACAAGTTGAATTAAAACTTCTGTAAATTGGGTAAACTGATAAATGACTGGTTGGGTCAAAACAAAGTGACCCGTTGGGTAAAAAATGAATGACATGTTGGATAAAAGTCATTTAGTTCGGTTATAAATGAACCGAGTTGTAAATCATGGGTAGCAGTGTAAACGAACCGAACTATTTGTGAAAACTCACGAACAATTTGGTCAATACTCGATTCGAATTAGACTTAACTAAGCTTGAGCCAAGCTTTTATAGTATTCGAGCTCGAGCTCACTAATATTGTTAATAAAGATTGCCGAGTCAATATAATATATATAGTAGCTTTAAGAAACTAAAATCATATCTAACTATAATACCTAATTTAAATCTAAATGATTTCCATATTCATCCAAGTAAATCAATCCAAATATTGGATGAATTATTGAATGAATCTACCTTATCTAAACTTACCAAATCTAATTCTAATCATAATAAAACTGAATATTCTAAATCCTAATTAACATATTACCAAAACTCTTCTAATCCAACATGGCCTAGTTTATGACTTCATTAATAAAAAAAATAACTAAATGATCACACTACCTCATTAAAAAACCCAGTGGGAAAAAGAGTATAGTGTTTACCTTCTGAAACCCTAATCTTTAATAAATTAAGAAAAATATAATAAATGACATTTTTGATATCGTATCATTCCCACCGTGGTCGAAAAGTTTCATCCTCGAAACGAAAATGATCTTCAAAAATAAAATGTAGATCTATGTCCCACGTCATCCCTGTGAATTCCTACTAATAAACGGTGTCTGGACGCTGACTAGATAGTGACAGGAATGCTGATGTGGCAAAAACCCCTTCAACTCATGGGAAAAGAATACCAGGCAAGTAAATCAAATAACTATTGAGAAATTGACAAACTCGCGGTAATTTGAACAAGTCGCGAGATGAAGAGATGCATGCACTACATGCGCCAAGGGACTACGAATGCAGATTTTGAGCACATGAATTACACATGCTAGAGGTAATAGATGTGTTTGTCTTCTTCGGTGCGTGGAGACACACACTGGCAGATTTGCAGAACTGCCCGGAATTTGTAAACTCACAATAAGCTTCAGAACGGTGTCGACGTTGTTTCTGGCGTGAAGAAGAAGAAAGAGGCTGCCAAGATGATTGAAACAAAGTAGAATTCATCAAAGGTCCCTCCTGTCAGTCAAGTCGAACCAGCGATTGAAAAAAAAGCGGTGGCGGACGGAATTGTTGCTGATGGTGATAAAATGGTGGATCTATAGGTTGAACGGAGATGATGATCGGAGGATAACAGCGGTGGATAGTGCTTCTGAAGGTCGAAGATGGAGCTGAACGGCGGTGGCAGTGATGTCTGACGACGGAAGATTTTGGAATTTTTTTGATTTTTTCAACTAAAAAGTATAATACGAATATGAAGATATCAACTGATACCTACTGATATAATGGTCGCAGAAAATTTTTCTTTGCTCTAATTCAAAATGATAAGAATCTTCTTGCGAAAACTCTGGATTGCGGAATTTTAGATCTTTAACTAAACGAGGAATTTTGCAAACCCAAGTATAGTCGCACAAACTGATCAAAACTAGCCCTTGGGACTTTAACAACTCGAGAATTGTAAAGCCAACTAGCCCGGAGGATTGGTTCACAATTCGAGAATTTTCTCGTTAACTAGCCCGCATGATTAACTCACAAATAAAGGGTTCTTTGTTCACTAACTAGCCCGCATGATTAGTTCCCAAAGGGTATTGATACTTAATTAACCTGTAGGATTAAGCAACAATAAAAATTAATGCTCGCAAGCAATAAACTCGAAAATATGAATTTTTGATTGAAAATAATGTTGGGTGTAATATCTTGGCCAACCCCCTTTATCTTGGTCAGTACAAATAGAAACTGAAAAGAATTATGATAGATTTAAGAAGCTAAAAGTATATCTAACTATAATACCTAATTTAAATCTAAATGATTTCCATATTCATCCAAGTAAATTAATCCAAATATTGGATGAATTCTTGAATGAATCTACCTTACCTAAACCTACCAAATCTAATTTTAATCAATATAAAAATTGAATATTCTCCAGTGATCAATAGTATCATTGAAAATGGTTAAGAACCTGTTGAGTGTGGTCATTTTGCTGGCATTGAATGACAAAGTTTTGTTTGTGCTTTCACTTCGTTGTGATGAAAGAGTTTTTGCGGAGAAAAAGTATATGCTCATTGCAGGTCACCACTTGTCTCTAATGGAATGAAGCCTCTTGAACTCTTCCTTATCTTCAAGCTGAAAAGACTTGATCATATTGTTCCATACCATTTCAAATTCATCGTCTTTTTTTACAGTACTTCAAACAATGCTCAGATGGTCCTTTGAAAGGACCATCCTTTTTTATTTCACCAAAATGACTGATGGCATTTTGTGTTATGTACATGCATAACCTATGTCTTTTGTTTGTGAAAACCTGTAAAATTTCAAGAATAATTTTATTCAGGGAAAGTTCATATATAAACATATGAACTAAAACAAAATAAATAAGAACTAAAGACATAAACATGGAATGTAATTGTAAATGAATAATGTTCTCAATAATCAGGTGTTATTTTTCAGAAACAAAACTGAAATCATATATAAGATAATTTGAATAAACACAGGAACTAATTAACTAAATACTAAAGGTAAGTATATAAGCATATCAACCCAAAATAGTCCAGATCAATTGAATTTAAGAGTGGTCACTTTTCGATTGCTTTGGCCATGTTATTTCAGGTTTTAATGCAGTTACTCCATTTATTTAATATTTAACTTCATATGTTTCAACAAATTTAAAAACACCTAATTTTTCTCAACAAAATACATATAGGAAAATTAGACCTTGGTGAATTATCAGGAAAAATTGTATCACTTTAATTCATGTTTTCATGTTATTACATCGTGTGTTTAAAAAATTACTTTAAACGTTTCAGCAAATTTTAAAACACCCAAATTTTCTCAACAAAATGTGTATAGCTAATTCAACAGCAGAATAATATCACATTATTTCATGTGTTAATGAACTTACATCGTGTGTATATCATAATACTTTATGTGTCCATTTCTTTACTTCATGCATTTAACTGTATTTTACGAAATCTAAACCATACCTATCTGTTGTGTTAAATGTCATTAGATTGCCTATGAGGGAGTAGTCTTCCTTCATCATTAAGTCCCTTAAAAACAATGTTATTAGCCTACCATTATCATCTAATTTAACTCTGAAGAAGAAATCTTTCTCTTCGGTACTCTTATGTGACATTCTTTCAATTACTTGTTGAGTATCGCCTCCTTCGATCTCCTTCATGTGCAACTTGTTCACGCAGTTTTAATGATCCTTAATCGTGTATCCTAGATTTTAAATGTCACCAGCTTTAAAAGCCATACACTTGAATCCTTGGCTATGTTTTAATCCCGCTCATTCCGTTCCTTCTATAATGTTCCATTTTGCTCAATAATTATCCTTTCACTTCTTTGCAAATACTGTCATTTGAATCGAGTAAAAGGCTGATTGTGAGACATCACATGATGCAAAACTTCATAGGCTCCATCAATGAATTTAACCTGAATCTCAGCTTTGCATCCTATTATCATAACCACATTTTCCCTTGTTTTTCTTCTTTTCTTATTAGAGCCTCTTCAATGATATTGTGGTGTGTCTGGTGTTTCATTCCTCATTTTTGTGTTTCCTTGACACGAGCGGTAAAATACTTCTCTATAATGGTTCCATTTTTTTCCTCTCTGTGTTGAAGATCGCACCCCAAATCTCAATGCATTTGACTGTTTTCGGCATAAATCATGAAATTTTGATAGTGTTTTTTTTGCTCTCAAGCCTTTGAAGCAATCTATGACATTAACTTTCGATAGGTCTCTTAAATTGGTATTAAACTTTGGTCCTGCAAAAATGTATCTTTTAAGTAACTCATTATATCAACTTTTTTTAGTTAGTTCGTTTATTTTACAATTTAGTTCGACCTTCATAAGTAGTTATTTAGTCACTGATAAATATGTACAGAGAGCTACAATATCAAATATTTTAAAAACAAATCTAAATAATTAAATTTTATACCATCAGCATCATAATGGATCATGTATTTATTGAGTTACATGGTGTATTTAACATATTACTTCTTGAGCTAAAGTGAATTTTAAAACATAACATTATTCTTAGAAAATGCATGTAATTGAACTCTAAATAGTGACGAATTTTTTAAAATGTTTTATCATATTACTTCGTGTGTTAATGCAGTTACATCATTTAATTATATGTCACTTTATAAGTTCCAGAAAATTTAAAAATACCTAAATTTTCTCAATGAAATGCATAAAGCCATTATAAACTTTGCTTTTTTATTTCATGTGTTTATCAGGTAAGATCTTGTATTTAATATATTACTTCAGACATTTGGGGGAAATATTTCAATACCAATATTTTGAAAAATAAATCCAATTAATCAAACTTCAGGCCTTTAGCATCACAATACATCATGTTTTTATTGATTTTTAACGTGTATTTAACATATTACTTTTTGGGTTACAATAAATTTAAAACATCAAAATATTCTTAACAAAATGCATGCAATTGAATTCTAGATATTGGCGAATCATCTAACAAAGTTCAATTACTTCATGTGTTAATGCAGTTACATCATTTGTTTCTTATGTTACTATATACGTTCCCGAAAATTTAAAATCACGTACATTTTCCCAACAAATTACATAAAGCCAAATTAAAAACCTTTGGGAATTGTCCATCATATTAATATGACGTTACTTCATGTGTTCATGTACTACATCCAGTGTTCATCATATTAATTCATACGTTTCAGCAGATTAATAAACACCTACATTTTGCATATACCCAAATTTCAGACCTTGGGGAATTATCCATCAGAATAATATCACGTTACTTCATGTGTTCATGCAATTACATCCAGTGTTCATCATATTATTTTATACGTTTCAGCAAATTTAAAAAACACATAAATCTCTACAACAAATTTCATGTATGCAAATTTTAGACCTTTGTGAATTATCTATCACAATAATAGCATGTTATTTCATGTGTTCATGCAGGTACATCCATCGTTCATCATATTACTTCATATGTTTCAGCAAATTAAAAAACACTTAAATTTTCTTCACAACATGCGTATAATTGGATTCCAGATCTCGCAAAAAAATCACAATATAAAAACTTCATGTGTTCAGGCAATTACTTTATGTGTTCAGGCAATTACTTCATGCGTTTATCTGTATATACGCAATCAAAACCAAACTTGGATGTAAACTTGTTGAATTTTCAAATTGAACATATTCGTTGTTTTCTTCCTCATACAAAACAATTTCGTTGCCTTGAATTGCTTCATTTTTCATAGTTTATAATAGCAACACCTTACATCGTATATTTCAACCGTTGATTCCATATAATTGAGATTTCAACCTTAAAACTAAGATTTTCAACCGTAAATTTCATATTACCTGGATTTTTCACATTCGCAGATCTTAGAACCTTTCCAATCTGCTCTCCTTTGATCATTTCGTCGCAAAATTCACCAATTTTGAAGTCGAAATCCAATTTCTTCATATTTGCAAAAAAAAATTGCTGAATTTGATTTCTGAGCTCGATCGCAAATCTGAACCGCCGATTTGCATGGATTTTAACGCCGATTTGAGATCCTGAATCCGGTGTTCAGTACTTCTTATTCGGATTGAGTTTGAGAATGAATAAAATTCCTTGATTTTTTTAGGAAATATAATATGACAGTTTTTTGGGAGGAGAGAGAAATTCGGTGGACCCATTTTTTACAACCTGGATTTTGCAAAAATTTCTAACCTATTTTCCTATTTTGCAACCAGGTCTTAGTTTTCAGCTCCATTGTTATTAATTGCAGCCTGGTCCCTTGTCTCACCATTTGCTATGGTGAGACTGTCTCATAAGAGTTTTTCTCTTTATATGATGGGATTCATTTTAAAAGATTTTCACAATTATGGGTAGCTCGTTGCAACAAATAAAAATCAAAATCAAATCACCATATTAGTCCCACTAACTATAAAATGAATTCGTTTAACGGTTAGTCGGTTTAAAACAAGGCGTTCTGTAAAATTATAGGGTCAAAATTGGTTTTCCCAAAATCAAATTTAGGGTAATAAAAGAAACTCAAGTAGGAGTCGAGGAATTATTAATTAATGGGATTTAATGATCAAAATGTGGAGTATTCCATAAATCATGAAAATACCAAGATATAAGGTGTAAATTAGAAGAAATGAAGATAAAATTTTTGGGTTGCATGAATCGAGTTATAAACTTTATAACTACTACATGGTGCATAATTTTTTTAATATTAAAACTAAAACTTTTTACCTTTTATTATTCTAATTAAACTCCGTCTTTTCATAAATTATGAAAATACTGTCTTTCCTAAAACTTTGGCCAAAATGTGTCGATATTAATTAAATAAAGTGCAAAAAAAACTGCCTTTTTTTCTGATCATAATTGGCTTTCTGGCTCCAGCAACTTCATTTCTATCTCTTACAAACTCTTTTTTAAGTGCTAACACAAAAATGTTTTGAAATGTTTACTGCATCATCAAATCTATGAACCCTGAAAATGACAGCTAAGGGCTGCCACTAGTAACGTAATCAGCAAACCAAGTGAAACATCAATGTTAATTTATTTGGCTTCTGGACTAGATTATCATTTTCATAATGTCAGCTTTTTAGAAGCATGTATAAGGGCACTCCTCCAGATTCATCAGGGACTTGACTTGATGATTTGTAAAACTGATATGAAGGCTGTTTTATGTTTCTCCTGAAGTCAAATTTACTAAACCAATGGCCAAGAAAAGAGGATGGTTTTCTTTTGTGAAAAGGCTCCTTATGCCAGGGACCAAGCCAAAGCAAAAGATT
>JAULKM010000009.1:11875377-11887274 GCA_032355605.1 Rubia tinctorum
CAATATTAAAGTTTTATTATACAACGTGTAGTAGTTATAAATTTTATAACCCGGTTCATACAACCCAAAAATTTTATATTCATTTCTTCTAATTTACACTTTAAACTTTGGTCTTTCCATTACTTATGGAAAGATTGTCTTTCAAGAGACGTACTCTTTCTCCAAAACCATGACTTAGTAAAATGACTACTGTAATTAAAAGGACTGTTAAACTATATCAGATCTTTCATAATAGTCCATACAAGTAAGTTTAATAGCTTCTCTAAATTGCTTTTAAGTAGAGATTGAAAATTTATACTCTTTATACAGATTTAATCATTTATTACACGGTATTAATTACTAATTTTCATTATTCTACAAAAAAAATCTTGGAATTTTTTTAGAAAAATGAATACTTTTTACAATTTAATTGGTAAAGAATAATTAAATATATTTTATATATTTAAGAAACTTTAAAATAACATCTATTAAATTCACAAAATCGTCAGATTATGCTAGTGCAAACTTTTCTAAGATTCATACTAATAAAACATTCCGAAAATTATAGAAGTTAAATTTCAAAACAAAACTATTTTAATATATCACTATTTCTCATCAAGTGAATAAAGAAGGAAATAACTAATTTCCTAATATCATATTCATCTTAATAATTATGGGAGAGTCACAAGTTTAAAATATTATAATGTTTTTTAAAATGATTCTATGAAGGGAAAAAAATATAATTGAATGTTTTTAAAAATTAAATGTGTTGATTCAACGAAAATTAAATATTCCAATATTCTGAAGTACTTTAGACTTAGATAATTTGATATAAATGAAAAACCAGCATTAAAGTTTATGTATTAAATTAGTGATTCCATTAAATATTTAATCATCCAAATTAGAAGTAGAAACTTGATAAATTAATACTCGATTTTTTAATAAAATCTCTAAGATAATATTTTTGGCCAGTCCCAATTCAAGGATAGGGTGCTAAATTAATAATTCACTAAAATTATAAGATAATATATTTTTGATAATTTATATAGACCCCGTATAAAATATAAACTAATAGTTCCTTATACACTATATATTTCATGAATGATTTATGAAGATTTCTTGAAAAATGACTCAATTGTCTTTTGTAAACTTGATACGTACATTGAACACAAGAAACATGATGAGGTGGAAAATTGAATGGTTCTTTCAAATTGGGCCCTTCATATGATATACATGCATTCTACAAATAATTAAGTGGAAGTTTGATATGTGTTTATAAATTGAGTATTTCCTTATACATTTAATAATATATTAATTAATATATTAATTATTAATCTTATCGATTAATTAATAACTCGGTAGAAAGTAAGGGAATAATGTTGTAATTGTATTAATGATTTGGGTTACATTATATAGAGACGCAAGATACCTATATAGAATCATGAAAGGAAACGGATTATATTCTAAATACAAGTAATATTCACATTAATATTGATACTCCTCCTCAAGTTGTAGCATGTAGACCAAGAGTGTCAAACTTCCCAAGTAGTAACTGAAACTGAATACGTCCGAGATCTTTCGTGAACAAATCTGCAGGCTGATCAGAAGTGTGGATATGGTGAGTGACAATTGATCCAAACTGGACAAGATCGCAGACGCAATGACAATCAACCTCAATGTGTTTTGTATGTTCACGGGAAAAAGGATTGGTTGCAATATGAAGAGCAGACCGACTGCCGCAAAATAGACGCATAGGGGCAGAATGCACAACACCTAAGTCCCAAAGCAAAGATTTAAGCCATAATAACTCACAACAAATTACTACCATTACACGATGCTCCACTTCAGTAGAAGAACGAGAAGGTCTTCCATGAAACCGGAGAATCACCAATCATCAAAATACCCAAAAAGAGAACGTCGTGTAATGGGACAAGCAGCCCAGTCAAAGTCACCAAAAGCAGTCAAATGTAAAGAACTTCATGAAGAGAGGAATAAACTTTGCCCATGATAACTCTTCAAGTAGTGTAGAACTCGAAGAGCGGATTGCCAGTGAGGAACACATGGAGACTTCATAAACTGAGCAAGCGTATGAACTGAATAACTGAGCTCGGGACGTGTAATAGTAAGGTAAATGAAACGACCAATGAGGCACCGATACTACTCAGGATCATCATAAAGAGACCCTTTCTATACGCACTAGATAAGTTGTTGCTCAATCGGAAAATCAGTTGGTTTTGCAACCAATAACCAAAATCTGACAAAATGGAAAGGTCATATTTTCTTTGTAAAATAAACATCCCAATGGGTCTTCTAGCAATCTCTATACCCAAGAAATACTTAAGTGCGCCAAGATCATTCATGTGAAAATAAGAGCTCAAGTGTTTCTTGAATTCAGAGATTAGCAACAAAGAACTACTAGCAATCACCAAGTCATCCACATAGACAAGCACATGCAATGAAACTGAACCATGGGAGTAAAAGAAAAGAGAGTAATCAGCCTTACGCTGAACGAATCCAAATGCGCATAGAGCATTTGCCAATTTGGCAAACCAGTTGCGAGGAGTTTGTCGCAAACCGTAAAGAGATTTTTTAAGCTGACGGACGAGACCGGGTGGAGGGGCGTAGGATAGCTAGAAAAAGGGCGCATGAAAACCTCTTTGTGAAAATCATCATGCAGAAAAGCATTATGGACGTCCATCTAATGAAGTTCTCAATCACGAATGACTGCAACACATAGAAATAGATGAATTGAACTCATCTTTACAACAGGAGCAAATGTTTCAGTACACTCAGTTTCTTCAATCTAACGATTTCCCAGAACCACCAGATGAGGTTCGTGACGTTTAATGGTACCATCAAATCTGGACTTGGTACGATAAACCCATTTACATCCAATTGCAGTCTTATCCGGAGGAAGAGAATCCATAGTCCAAGTCTCATTATGCTCAAGAGCATTAATCTCATTAGCCATAGCATCACGCCAATGGACATGCTTTTACGCCTCATTATAAGTGGTAGGATCTTCACCTGGAGCTCTCAGTGCAGCTGAGTGCAAGAATCTTATTTGAACGCATTGTAGTCGCAAGGGACGTGATAATGTTACCTGTTTCAATCTCACAAGCTATCTATAATGGTTCACGGAGATAAGGGACTGAGCCAACGCAGGGTAGAACACGGCGTCAGCTCCACCAATCTCCTTCACCGCCGTGGCTCGCTGTCCTCAGCCGCCGTTTGCCGATGCGGTGATGTTGCCCCTAGGGTTTGCGACGGGTGCATCCTCCGGCTCCTCTACCCGATCTGATTTAGGTCCTGCTCTGTCTGAAGACCAATAGAGTACGACCCTTAATTTATCTAATAAGTTAAATTCTCCTTCTGATCATGGGTAAGGTAAGTCTACTTCATCGTAGAGGATGGATGCCCAATGTCAGATTGCAATTGCAACTGCTTGAGTAAAACTGCAATAACATCGGTGGCATTGAGATTTTGTATCTTATTTGCCTCAGCTTCGGCGACTATGTGAGCACCTTATGCGGCGGCGCGGGCGGATTCAAATTCAGAGGTAGACATCGGAGTAGGATCGGTGACAGAATTCCCGGTGGCGGTGCATGGAGGACGTCGGTGGCGGATCGGTGGAAATGCGTACGTGGGAAGCAGACTTCGAACGGTATTAGCAGCTCATAAAGGAGCAGCGACAATCACAGTTCGATGTCAGACGGCAAGCAGCGGCGAGGAAGGCGGCGCGTGGGTGACAGGGGCTGACGGCGACGGCTCGCAGAAAGAGGCGGCTGAAAATTTAGGGTGTGTAGGATTTCTGAGGTTTCGGATTTTATACTCTGATACCATGTAGAAAGTAAGAGAATAGTGTTGTAATTGTATTCATGATCTGTGTTACATTATATAGAGGTACAAGAGACGTAAACAAAATCATAAAAGGAAAAAAGAATTCTATTCTAAATACAAGTAATATTCACATAATATGTAATTTCTTAACAAAATATTTTAATTAATAAATTTTGGTGGTCCCATGAATATTAATTTATATATTTTCTACTGTATTATCCCTCTCTACCAATATAGACAACCAAACATTCTCTTTTTCATCAAAATCTCTATTTTAGAAATGATCAGATAGAGAAATTGTTGAAGATCAAATGGTGTACATAAAACCTTTAAATTAAACTAAAATTTATACTTCATCCATCTCAGTAAAAATGACTTAATTTAACTTTTAGAGTTAACTGGTTCAATATTTAACTACTAGTATCTTATTTTTTATGTGTAGAAAAAATTGATTTTTAAAAAAATATATATTATAACAAATTAAACAATATATTACATGATAATAGTCTTATACTCTGAATATATAATAAGAATAAAATAAATTGAACGAATTTGGCTTAGTTTGACTCCGAAAAATCAAGAACTCCATATGATATATTTGTAGGGACAGAGGTAGTATTTTAGGTAGTATTTATATATATATATATATATATATATATATAAAAATAAAAGAGTAAATCCAACATTTTTCCTAAAATTTACTATAAATTGAAAAATGAAAAAGGATCAATATGAGACGGTGCTATGAGTCATAATTTCAAAGTTATTTTTCATCGGAAATATAAGATTTCATAGTTAATGAGGTATCTTTTCACAAAGTTAAAATTCGTCAGAAACATAAGATTTTGTCGTTGTCGTTGGACGTAGAATTAAATGAATAAATGAATAACTGAATATTGTGTTATATTGGAATAAATCAATTCTATTGCATTAAATATCCATTCCCTAAATATCTCTTTCTACAAGAGTAGTAGAAGCATATATTCTCTTCATCAAAATTTCTATTTTTGGAAAATTGCTGAATTTCGAAAATTGTGTAAATTCCTAAAACTAATGAGAATTCCTTTGTAGAGATAAACTTGGACTTTTGCTCTAATGGAGTTGGAAGATAAATTAAATATTCCAGTTTTCCACACCATAGTATTACCATTTAAAGGTTCTTCATTAAAAATCAATTTAAAGTTTAACTCAATCCCGTTACTCATTAAGAATTCGCCTTCTATACACAATAAACCTAACTTTATCTACCCTCTAACCTTGTCGTACGACTTTCTCAACACAGATTAAGGTCAAACAATCCATGATATATACATGCACCTTAATTTCCTCATTCATCCAACGATGATGACATTTGGACTCATTTCTCTTATATGTATATATACATTTAAGAAAAGATTAATATTGTTTGACTTAAACTAGTCCAACGCTTTACTGATATTATAAAATATTTACTCTAGGACTTGATACGAAACTTTTAAATTGTTTATTGCATACGGTAATAATATTCATCATAATTGTTGGCCTTTTTTTCCTTGTTCTTTTTACAGAGAGTAGTTGCTGACTTTTGATGTTAATTTGTTGCTTAATGCTTGGTTGTTTGTACTCCCTCTGTCCCATTTCAAGTTGCGCACTTTGACTTTCAACGGTTGATTCAAAAAATGTCTGATCATTAATATCTTTTATTAAGGATAATTAAACGTTGTAAAAAGTTGATATTCTGAAAATATATGTTATAACGAATCTAACAATGTAGCACTTAATAGTATTTATACTTATACGCCTATTCAATTTTGAGGTCAAAGTTAAGAAGTTTTGACTAAATGAATAGTTAAATTGCAACTTGAATTGGGATGGGAGAGTACTAAAGATGCAGGTTATTGGCCTCCTTTAGGGATCCTTCTTTGAAAATGCAAATTGGAAACTAAGGCTGCTTTCAAACTCAACTTGGCCAAGAAAAATGTTCCATAATAAAAGTTAAGTACAATTAACAGTAATTTCATCATAATTTAAAAGGTTATGGATTAATTAAATATCTCTCTAATTTGTTGTCTTCTCTGGATTCCGTGTAGTAACATTATCTTTAGTTAGTTATGTCGTGTTTTGTCTTAAATTAGTACCTACTCTTAAAATTAGGAGACGACTACAGAAATTTAGAAATAACACTTCAACCATCAACATTTATCATGGAAAATGAAAATTGAAGGTGTGTTTGGTCAGTTGAACAATATTTGAAATGTGCTAAAATTAATTTATGTCGCAGTTGTCACGCAAAGACCAAATGAAAACAATTGTTCTTCTTTCACGCTTCATAAATTCATTATTATGCATGGGTTTAATTCATATAAGTATCTTAGATCACGAGTTGAATGATTACAGCGTTATGTAATTATAATTGTTTGATCAAACTCGAAAGGATGTCATGACAAAAGTGCATAAGATAGCTTTACAAATTTAGATCTCTAATCAAGGAAATGATGAAATGCACGGTGGTGATGAGGAAAATGATTATGCCACCAGTGGAAAACCATCTATTAAAAGTAGTAATCAAAGGCGGTTCCTTTGATTACTACTTTAAATTTAAATAACCGCCTTTAATTAGAGTCCGAATTAAGTTTCAAATTTGGAACTACCCTCCCAAGTTACCCTTTCATTTTAAAGGCGGTTCTAAGTCGATTAAAGGCGATTCCACCTTTAACAAAAATCGATTAAAGGTGGGTTTTATTGTAGAATTATCTTTAATGGGTTGCCTTTTTTGTCCATGACATAAACCTATTGACTTAGGGTTTTCACCCTTGATATTTTCTTTTCTCCTTCGTTTCCTTTCTCCAACGCCTTCGTTTCTCCAGTGGCGTTTGCCTTCGTTTCTCTAGCGGCTCAGTGCCTTCGCTTCTCCTACATACCCAACACCGACTGTCGATCTCAGTCTTCACCGCTCGCCTCCTACCTAACCGATCGCCGATCCCCACCAGTACCATCGGTCACCCTCTTCTCTAGTGGTGGCTTTTTGTTCTCCATCTTCACCCTTCGACCAGTCTATTGCTTCCCCTCCGACTGCTCGCCACCACGCCTCCACTTCACCCTTTGAGTTTATTGATAGTGTGTTGAGTTTGTTAGTGATGAAATGTAAAAGAAAACAAACTCAATCCAACAGAGCCTTAGACAATTGATTGAAAGGAGGTTCTATAACCTAGTTTGATAATTCCCTTTTTTTTTTTTGACAAAGCCACTATATCTCCACACAAATATGAAGGATTCACATCTAATACGGTTTATAAGAAGATTTTCAGGCATAATAATACAAATTGGGAAAAAGGAGAGAATTTGAACCAAATTGCAAGGGCAAAATATTGGAAGTTCTCGTTCGAAAAACTAAGCTCGAACACATCGAATTGAGTAATTGTTCTTTAATCACCTGGAAAGATATATTACGACAGAACTCGAGTTTATCTTATTACCTTTATAAAGCAAGTAACACAATATATGAATAGGAGACTAGAAAATGAGAAAAAGAGAGTAATTGAATCAAATCAATAAAATTAAAGGATTACATTTCATCGGAAATTAAACGTTTATTTAAGCCCCCTGCGCCAGGGCGCATCCATCCTGATGGATAGCAAGTCATTCACCATCGGTAGCAACCCATCTACATTAGATCACTAGCAAACCCTCCACCCTTGGCCGAAAACAAACCATCACCACTCGGACCTCTAGCAATCTCTCAACTCGACCTCTAGCAAGTCACCCACCCATGTAGCGCTAGCACAATGTCATATGTGTGCGTATAATTACCGTGTTGTTGTGCTAGCCCCAAGGCGGAGGCAGCCCCGGACAACGCAGAGCAGTTGCCCGTTCCTTTTTTTTGAAAAATATATTTTAATTTTATAATTAATTAAATTATATATTATGATCAATTCCCTAATTTAATTTTAATTTTAATTTTAAACTTACAATATATTCATTTAATTTTTATCGTATTTCTTTAAATTTTAAAATTTTCTATATTTCAACAATATATTTATTTAATATTAAATGTAACCTGCCAAATAATATTTTTCTAGATCCACCCTGGCTAGTCCACATTCACGGGTTCATGGTGGTGCTCCCAATGTTCTTCCATCCAGTTAACTGGATTTGTTCGTTGGAAAATTTTACTGTAGAGAAAAGATTTAGAGTAGAGCGTCGCAAAATTTTGCCGTAGGATCAAGGAAAAATATTCTAAACAAATAGATTAAATGTGTTTTATATCATCCAAAACCCTAGAACGCTGCCCTTCTTCTTCTTCCTCTGAAGTTTTTTCTTCCATCTTCTTTTCCCCATCTTCCCATGATGGAGAAATGGGAAAAAGGTAAAAAAAAATTCAATTGATATACTTTTATTGTTTATGTTAGCTAATAAGTATGGGTCTGTTTCTATACATTAGTATTATTTTTTCTACTTGATAGATTAGCTAGATTGATGTGTTCATAATGATCATTTAATCTAATTGTTCAAGACGATGTATTTAGTCTGATCTGGTTTTACAAATCGTATGTTCATGATTTCGTTTGTGTTTCTCTATTATAAGTTTCGTTCTTGATCTGTATTTTTCAACGTGTTTACAGTCTGGACAATATAGATCGTGTGTTGGATCCAGATCAAGTGATGTCACTACTGCAAACTAAGGCTAATGTAACACTTTCCTTGCAACAATTATTCAAAATGGTACAATAGCTTATAAAGTGTTACCTAAACTTTTGAAAAGTGTTACATAAATATTGAAAAGTATTACCTAAATTTTAAAAAGTGTTACATTAGGTATAATGTTACATCTCCTAAGGTAATAGTTGTAAAAGTGTTACTTTATGTTCTATTGTAACACTTTTACAAGCATTACTTTAGGCAATGTTACATTAGATCTAATGTAACACTTTTTAAAATTTAGGTACTTTTCAATATTTATGTTACACATTTCAAAAGTTTAAGTAACACTTTACAAACTATTGTAACATTTAAAATAAGTGTTGCAAAGAAAGTGTTACGATAGCTCTAGTTTGTAGTAGTGTGTTACATATATTGTAGATCCCTATTTGGCGGAGTGATATTGATGCTGGTAATCTCCTCTTCGCCAAGTGATCATGATTTTTGCGAAAGCGAGTTAATATCCCTGAAGGCGATGTTACAGTTTTTATTGGATCTTTGTTGTGTAATAGTACAGACGATCAGTCTGATTTATATGTAATTTGAATATTCTTGTAATAGATTGGTTATTAGTAAAGGGTAGTTAGGTTGGATGACAATTCCACTTATTGTAATCACCGTTGAACGTTTTGCCCATCATTTTGGAACGATTGATTTTTTTAAAAAGTGTTTTATATCAAGTTTAAATTTGGTAAAATTCGAAAAAGTATGGCATGAATACAAAGAGTAAGAAAGTAAATTAAATTTATCGGGTGATTACTATTTAGCAATAACCATTGAAATGAAATACGGGAACCATAAACCGAAACAGAAAAGAAAGACTATTCACAAAAGCAGTGTACTACATGAAATAATGAATCACAAAAGACACAAGAATTACATACAAAGAATTTAGTCAAATAAACCAAAAATAGAAAAAAATAGTTGCTCAAAAATTACAAAAAAATAATATTAAACAAGGAATGAATAATATTATAATAAATGAAAGCTAAGCAAGAATATCCTTGAAAAAATCTTCTTGGTTCACCAGTTCTTCCCATTTCTCAAACGTATCAATCAATTCACGAACTGGACATGGATACACTTGCTCCTCCACATGCCCTAATGTTTCCGGCGTAGTTGCCGGTGTTGTCTCACACAGCGCCGGAAGAGAGTAATCTTCGGTACGAAAACAGTTCTGATCACCTGCCCCATTGAGCAACATAGATGATGGTATAAGATTACTAGGTCTTACGTTGCTGAGTAAATTTTGCATTAACAGGGCATTTGTCAAAATATTCATCAGGCCGGATCCGGCAACTGGCGGGTTGAGAGCTGATAACAACTGCGAATACGGGTTGAACAACTGGGTGACATCAGGCACAACTGGCTTGTGAGTTTGTGGATCAATCCCTATACTAAGAAGCTTCTTCTTCAGCTTACTGTTGTAGTGATTTTTTATCTCATTGTCTGTCCTCCCTGGAAGATGTGACGCTATTTTCGACCACCTGCAAGTTGCGATAGGGTGGAACCTAGATATTAGGGCAAGCTAAGTGGAATAAAAGGGCTAATATTTTGCCTGATTAGACGAATATATTGCACTAGGGCAGTCGTGACTGAATAATCTTACCTGTTCCCAAGAACAGAATGGAGTTGGACGATGAGTTGCCCTTCTTGATCGGAAAAGGGTCCGCGCCTAATGTCGGGTTTGAGATAGTTGTTCCATCTCAACCGGCAGCTCTTACCACATCGGTTCAGGCAAGCTCTCTTAGCTAGAGTTCTCCAGGTTCCATGGCCATAATTGTGCATGTAATTGGCTAGTTTTTGGTCTTCTTCTGGTGTCCAAGGTCCCTTTTTCAAACCATTTTCGCCATTGCAAGGAGACCTCCCCATAGTTTAAAAATAAAACCTAGGAGTTACTCAAGAATATCTGATCACTAGTGTTTGCTAATGAACTGTGTTCTATGCATGCATGCTATATATATATTACACATGCAACATGCAGTTAGTTGGGCAACTTATTGTGTCTGAAAATAAAATAAATTAAATTAAGGTACAGCCTCCAAAAGTCTAGGTCGTAGGGAATTTGGGCAACTTATTATGTCACAACATTTTCAACTACCCTGTTGTGATGAACCAGTTGACCATGACTGTAGATTTTCTGCATTACCTGATCTCATCAGATTTGAATTTCCTAAGGGCTTTGTAGCTTTTGGCTGGGGAGAATTTTCGTTGCAACTTCTCCATGAAAATATATTAGAGGCATTGTTTGGCACGACTTATTTTGAGCTTATGCCTTTGCCCAAAAATAGTTTCTGTTTGCAAAATAAATCGTATTTTAGCACTTTACCTTTCCTTATAAGCAAAACAGCTTATAACTTCTGTCAAACAGAGCCACGGACCTTTTCATCCCAACCGTAACTGCATTTTTTTTTGTTTATTATGGTATAAATACTACCCGTCCCAGCAGAAATGGCACATTTTAATTTTTGGAAGTCAAACTTAGCCAAATTCGGCCATTAAATTCTATTATTTTATATGCAAAACTATTATTATGTTATATGTTGTTGAATTCATCATAACATATTTTAAAATTATTGTTTTTCAGATTTTTTTTACACACGTTAATAAAGATATTGAAAATTGAAAATTAATTTAGTTGACTTCCAATCACCGGCGGAACTAGGGGGGCGAGCCGGTGCGGCCACCCCCCAAACCTCCGATGACCCAGACCTAATTTACTGTTCCGCCCCTCCTAGCCCACCCCAGCCCCGCCCCCGCCCCGCCCCTCCTGAGAAAGGGGTCTAGTTCCGCCACTGCTTCCAATAATCAAAATGTATCATTTTTGTTGGGACGGATGTAGTATATATAATTGATCGTATAATAATAATTTATAAATCATTTATATTTAGAAACTAAAAGTTATAACAACATCTCAAATGATCGTTATCATTTCTTACGGTAATTTAAATTAGTTTTGTAGTCACACGGGTATTGAAAAACTCATTAAAAGAAATGAATAGTAAAAAATTACTTGAATAAGATAATTTAAAAAACCATGCTGTCAAGTTTAATATTTGAGATAAATTCTCTTTTCATATGTTTTATAATTACACGTTTGATTTTTCACTTTAATATTAATAAATATATGTATAGCGTATGAATATTTTATTAATATGCTTGAATTTCGTATTTAATTACGTTAGGAAAATGGTACGTATATTATCTTGTCTTGGCGTTTTAGAACGCTAACATAGGGAGACAACCACATAGGACAACATATGTTAGTGCACTACAAGAAAAAAGGCCTTTCGTGACAGACGGATTCTGGTCACCAAATGTCAGAAATTCGTCACTAATGACTATTGGTGACCAAAATCGGGTTGTCACCAATTGGTCACATTATCTCCGTCACAAAAAGT
>JAULKM010000009.1:11898360-11913350 GCA_032355605.1 Rubia tinctorum
CATTTCAGATCAAGATTTCTGATATCAGTTCCATCCAACAGTATTCTCCCTGACAAAGGGTCATAGAAGCGTTCGATCAACGATACAACCGTGCTCTTCCCAGATCCACTGCCTCCAACAAGCGCTACAATCTTGCCAGGAGGAATATCCAGGCAGACATTGTCGAAAATCACAACATTGGGACGGGATGGATAACTAAAAGTCACGTCCTCAAATTTGATGTGTCCTTCCACTGCATTCAATTTCCTTCCATTCTTCTCGCTGTTATTGCTGACAGTATTTCTCTCGATCATCGCGAAAATGGGATATGCAGCTGTCTTTGCCCGGATAAACGCTGTGATGTTTGGCGCTGCTTGCCCCAGAGACCTGATTTAGAAACACGAGATATAAACCATCAAGTTTGCATTTTTATCGAAGCATTCCAGTTACTAAGCACAAGATAGGGACTTACAGGCCAGAAATAACGACATTGAGCATAGTGGTGAAAGAGTCTCCTCCATCAGCTATACCCTTATGAACAACAATGCTCGTAAACCAAACCAGCAACGACCACGACAGAAAAAGCACGAAGTGTAGAGTCCCCAATCCCAACCCCTTGGCTAGTCCCGCTTTCTTTCCGTAACTGTAAGTGCTCAGGAGGGCGCGTTTGTATGATCCGACTGCTCTATCTTCCGCGGCAAAGGCTTGTACTGTCCTCACATTAGCAATCACCTGAACAACAATAACAGCAACAAAATATCTACATCAATCAATCGTCTCCGATTCAATGATTTTCATTCCGGAATTTTGTCGAACAGTTACAGTGCCTTACCTCTTCGGCGATTTCTCCAGCTTTAACGTAGGATTTGCGCACTCTGGCGATCAGACCGGTGGCTACATAAGCGTAGACACCACCGGCGAGGGCAATCAACGGCACGATGGAAAGCGTGACGAGACTGATCTGCCATACTCGGATGAACCCGATGGTGAACCCTGCCGTGAAACGGCTTATGTAATGCATGAAGTTTCCCACCTGCGACATTCATATTTCAGTTAAACTCGCGCCAAAAGTAGCCGTTACAAAGTAGTTGGTTATAATAAAAAAAATTAAAAACATATTCCGTGGAACTATGATAGTCAATGCACTTTTAATTCTAAGGAACACAAATCAAAGTTAGTATATTTATTAATGATAAGATGATACTTTTACATCATGAAAAAAACACAACTAGTAAATGTATTTTCAACACAAAATACAATGAAACATCCTGTAAAATATGTTGTAACAACAAACTCTAAACTTTTAATCAATAAAAACATGTAAAGGGAGCCTTTACTCTTTACGTTTCAATCAATAAAAATATATTTAAAGATTCTTTGTTCTTGAACTCGAGATGTCGAGCAGAATAAAAGGCAAATACAATTTTTTTCTCGTCATTTCTTAAATATCCAATATTTCTTATTAAATATCGTGTTTTTATATACTATGCAATTTCCAAACTTTACAAGTAAATTGATTTATAAATTAGTACAAAATACATCTTGAAGGTAATGTAATTGTACTTGGCATAGTAAAAGTACTTTTAGGTGACTGATGAAGAAATAAATGGCCATGTGTGTTGCCATGTTGGGATGAGTAAATTTCCCATTTAAAGCTAAATGGCCCACTTTGGTGGCCCATTTCATATTAATATCCACTTGAGCATGTGGGCTATTTATGGATCATTTGGCCCACATAGGCCCACCGTAACAGAATAATAACATTTTAGATAGTGAAATGATGAATGGACACGGAACCATCTACATTGGGCTCACCAGATTTTCAAGAACCGTGGTCCATGGCCCTAATATAAAATTGTTCTAATTACTCCCCCTGTTTCATTGGATGTGTCACACTTTCCTTCTATTTTTTGTGAATTTGGCACACTTTCTTTTTTGGTAAGATTCTTTCATTTTCATCCACTTGTTCTATTCTTTTTTTTCTTTCTAAATTCAATTTCGTCCACTCATTTCATTCACCTAAATTCAAACATCTAAGTCTAATGTGCCACATCCAATGAAACGGAGGTAGTATGTCTTATTTTATTTCCGTCAATAAAATTATTATTGTTCAGATGTAAAATTATATAAATGTGTAAAAAAAATACTTTTATCAATATTTTAATATATATATATATATTAAAATATTTAGTTTATGATCATGATTTAAATATTAATAATTTAATATTATTTGAATAGTATCATGAAGTTAAGACATAATTAGAAGTAGAGAAGAAGTTTGTTTTTTAATTGAATAAATAATAATGTATCTAAAATATTAATCGTTTAGATCAATTAATCGTAGAAATCTATTTACAATTAGTATAATTAGTAGGATAATTTATTTTTATTTATTACAATGAGGTATCAATAATTATGAATTTTTTAAATGAATCTCAATATAAATAATTATAATTCAACCTTTAAAATAATAAAAATATTTTTTTTATGATTAGTTAGTAAGAGGAGATCTTCTTCCAAATTATACATAAAAATTAATCAAAAATAATTATTATATACAATTGTGCATAATATAGGATATTAGTTCATTAATTGAAAGAAAATTATAGCTGGACAATTAATTGATGGGAAACCTCTGCTGTGGTACAAACACAAGAAAACTTAAGAACCATGGGCCCCAGAGCCCTACAAGAAAATGTCCTAGGGATATTATTATTTCAGAAGAAAACAAAACATATTTCCTCAAAAAATAGAAAAATAAGCGAATTTTTTTGAAAACGCGAAACAAAATATGAGACCATTTAGGATAATTATTTATGACTTATAAAAAATTGTACCTTAAAATTTTAATCTTTTTTAAAATGGTACCTTAAACTTAAGGCAAGGTCTTGGAAAAGACCGTCTTTCTATAGGATTATGAAAAGACGGATTTTAATTAGAATAATAAAAGGTAAAAAGTTTTAGTTGCAATATTAAAAATTTACTATGCAACGTGTAGTAGTTATAAAGTTTATAACCCGATTCATGCAACCCAAAAATTTATCTTTATTTCTTCCAATTTGCACTTTAAACCTTAGTATTTTCATGAATTATGGAAAGAGTTTCTTTCAAGAGACGGACTCTAAACTTAATAATAATTTTAATAATTATCCATTTATATTAGTATTAAAAATTGTGCCTTAAACTTAGTGAGTCAAAGGGCCAAAAAGGAAGAAAATGAAAAGGAGGAGACTAGAAAGGCTATAAATGTCAAACCGACTGCAATAAATATCCTCCTCCAAGTTCTGTTGGATGTCAACTATGTAACCAGCTTTCCAGCTAGCAGCATTAAGTCTCAAATCTCTCCCCATATTAATCTTCAAATTATTATAACATGCTTTATTTCCATTATTTATCTAGACCAAACAAAATTAAAACACAAACCATTAATTGAAAATAAAAACGTGACCCACCACCTATTTTTGTCCATATTTTCAGAAAAATAAAATTTTCACATTTTCACACGACTACAAAAGTATCCAAATGCATTCCAGTGAAGCATGAAATTCTAAATAAAACCACGAAATACTATAAAACGAAATATATACACGTGTTTGACTCTAAAATTGTCTGAAATTATAGTACTGAAAACATAATTGTGATGAAACGGCGGATATACGGTGGTGGATAATAAATGAGGTAAATAATGAAGCTCACCTTCTCGGAGATGGCATCTTGAACGACAATAATGTCGGTTGTAATGGCTGAAATAACTTCACCGGTTGAAGCTTCCGTATCGAAAAGACTAATGTCTTGATTTAGCATTGCTCTCAAATATGCCAGTCTCATTTTCGCCGCTTGCCTTTCTCCCGTTTGCATCCAACAAGCCACCTCTGAAATTTATTTAAAATCATGCACAATTGGACAAATGAATAATTAATTAAAATCCAACTGTTTAATTGATTTATAGACTAGGGTAGTATTTATGGAATTACCGATCCATGATGAAAATAGTATGACCGCGCTTAAGTACACAAAATCCAAGGAATACTGCAAAAGTAACAAATTAGGGTTAGAAGAATATTGAAATTTTGAAATGATCCTTCTAAATATGGGTCGGTAAAAATAAATCAATCTCAAAAAACATAACCTAAAACTCCAAGACATCGTGACATTAAAATTGTTATCCTGTGTGAACTCTAATTCAAGAAAAGGGTAGAAAAGTATTAAAAATCATTTTTGATATTCAATTTTGAAACAGAAGGAAAACATAGTACTATACGCTATATAAAACTATAATTGGTTTTTTTTTTTTGCATAATTATGAAACGGAATCATATGATTTTTTTTATTTAAAAAAAATTCTAATTTTGAAAAGTTGAAAATTGACAGTCGATTAATTACCTTTGCAACTTTATGAGAAGCTTGAGCAGGAAAAAGATATGCGAGGCCGATGATATTAATCATCTTGCCGAAGAAGATAAAGAAAACCGGCACGGAGGCGCCGTGAATGCACGCGCCGACGGAACCAACGAACATCAAAAAGTAGTCGTAAGCATCGGCGTAAGTAAACAGTTTCAGCAGCGAAACTTTTCCGGCGGCCTTCTTGCCCTCCTTCAGCTTCTTCTCGCCGGGAATTTCCCCGTTGTCGTCGCCGCCGGGAAAATCACCCATACTTTGAATAAAAATTTATTATCTTCTAAAATTTTTGTGAGGATAAGAAGGAAAACATGGATTTATTGTTATTGAGGAAATTAGATGAAGGAAGAAAGATGTTTAGACGAGGGGGTTTTAAAGGAGGAGTTGGAGGTGTAGTCATTAATTTGGTGGGAAGAATTAAATATATTTTTGTGTTGGAAAAATGATGGTGGAGAAAATATGAGTGTTAATATTTATGATTCAACAACCAAAGAACGTTGTTAGGAGGAAGGGCGTTGTCAAATCTATATTTAGCCAAATGCCATTTCTCTTGACATTTTGGAGATTAATTAGTATGAAGTTTTTGGTAACAGGAGATATTCATTGGCAAAATCTTGGAAAAAATCACATTTTCGTAGGCATATAAAAAGACGGTGTCAAATTGGAACGTACACTAGTTATAAATTTATGACCTGATTAATGCAAACCGAAAATCTTATCTTAGTAGTTATAAATTTATGACATGATTAATGCAAACCGAAAATCTTATCTTAATTTTTTTAATTTTTTAATTTTTTTTATTTTTTTCATAACTTATGAAAATACCATTTTTCAAGAGACGGAATCTTTATATGTATCATTAACTTGTTGCTAGTTTGTTTTTAGGATCAGATTTTTATCATATTGTTACGAGAAGATTATTACATGCATTAGTTATCTTTTGCAACTGAATTTTAATGAGGTTGAACAGTGGTAGATTCAGGAAATAGAGAGTGAAAATTCAAAATAGTTTTATACATATAAGGGTACGAGACTGTCAGATCGTGTAACTAGTCAATCAATCTTGATACATCTTATTTATATAATTTTTAATTTTAGATTTAAATTATTAATATTTTTAAAGTATATATTAATAGATTTTTTTTATTATGAAAATTTCATTACAATAAATAAAGATAAGTATCGAAATATCTAATTATTTTTAATAACTTTTAAAATAATCTCGCTTAATGTTTAAATGGTTTTAAAACAAGATTTTATGCAAAAGTATGAAAATTAAATTTATAAAAAATTAATCAAAATAAGAATGCATCTACTTTCCTAAAGTACCAAATTAATTCGACCCGGGGCTTGTAGATTAGTTTAAACTTTTTAATGAGGTTTTAGCAAATTACTTGTCGGACATGCATTAATCTCTGGGTTGTCTTCCTACTAAAATTTACTCAATTTAAAGCAATTTTTTACTGTGCACTAGCAATTCTTTGAAATAGTGTTCGTTAAAATTTTAGCATAATTTGGACCAGATTTTAATGATGAAATTTGTTACTCCCTCTGTTTCAACCTAAATTGCACAGCAATCATTATCACGATATTCAAAACTCTTGTTTGATCGTTAATATATTTGTCTACGTGTAATAACGGTAAATAAAAAGTTGATATTTAGAAACTACTTGTTACGACGAATTGAACAATATCACATACAATAATATTGTTGCTCATATATCTGTTCAAATATACGGTAAAACTTTGATAAAGAATAGTACCAGAAAAGCAAATGGGTAAAATAGGCCGGAATAGAGTGAGTATTGTGTTATGTGAATCCTATTGCGACTGTCAATCAATGTAGCTGTGGTAAGTGGTAACTCATGACATGGATTGGGAGCTTCATGGGACGATTTTCGAACGATTTTTTGAAAGTATTTCATAGTAGTTTGCGATACGGTTGTAATTTATGGGTGTCTAGGGTAGTTTACTGTTAAGAAGAGACTTCAATTACATTTAAAATGGTGCAAACTTTTAACATTATTAAACTTTTTCTTTTTAAAAAGATCAAACTATATGTAAACATCCTAGTCTATATCTAAATTGCGAAACACCACTAATGAATTTATTAAAATTCGGTGGAGTATGAATCTCCACCCATTTGAATAGATATGAACGTCATTCTAAGAACACTCAAACGTTGCACTATCAACGAGTAAAATATGATCGATTGATTTTATTCATGATACAAGGGTACAATATATAGACAGCAAATACAAAATCGCAAATGGAAAATGATCCTATCTATGGTACAACATATACACAAAATATTTTTTTAAAATATCTCTTTAACACTACTCCTCAAGTTGGAGCATGTGGATCATGAATGTCCAACTTGCCAAGAAGAGTCTGAAATGCATGTCGTCCAAGAGTTTTAGTAAACATATCTGCAGGTTGACTGGAAGTGTGAATATGATGAGTAACAACTTCACCTGAATGTACCAAATCACGAACAAAATGACAGTCAATCTCAATGTGCTTCGTACGTTCGTGAAACACAAGATTGATGCAATGTGAAGAGCTGTCTGACTATCACAATATAGACACATAGGATAAGAATGTCTTACGCCCAAAGACCGAAGAAGAGACTTAAGCCAGAACAACTCACAGCAAGTAACAGTTATAGCGCAGTATTCAGATTCAGTTGAAGACCGAGAAACAGTAGGATGCTTCTTTGTCTTCCAAGAGATAGGAGACTCGCTAATCATAACAAAATATCCATTCAAAGAACGGCGAGTGAGGGGAAAGTCGCCCGGTCAAAATCACAAAATCCAGTAAGATGAAGTAACTTTTAGCAGTAATGAATAGAACTTGACATGGATGGCTCTTCGGAATATGCAAAACGTTCAATGCAGCCTGCCAGTGAGCTACACGCGGTTCCTCAATAAACAGCGCCAGGGTGTGCACAGAACTTTCCAACTAGACGCCTATATTGTGCAGGGTCGTCAAATGCAGGGCCATTCGCGCACACCAAGTTGTGTTGTTGCTCCATGGGAAAATCTGTAGGTTTGGCTGCAAGCAAACTCATATCTGACAAAATATAAATCGCATTTCCGTTGACACCAAATTATGCCATCAGACCTCCGAGCAATCTCAATGCCCAAAAAATACTTCAACAAGATCCTTCAAATGGAAACACGAATAAAGATACTTCTTGAACTCAGGCATCAGAGTAGAAGAAGAACCAGGACAATAAGATCGTTAACATAAACAAGGACGTGGAGGGGGACACCATCACGCAAGTATGAGAACAAAGAGTAATCTGCCTTACTCTGAACAAAACCAAAGATGCGGAGAGCGGCGGCAAGCTTGGAAAAATGATTTTGTGGCACCTGGTGAAGACCATAAAGAGATTTGTGAAGCTTGAATACCACACAAGGTGCTGGAAGTGTGTAACCAGGAGGCGGTTGTATGTACACCTCCTCATCGAGATCTCCATTCAGGAACGCGTTATGAACGTCCATCTGATGAAGCTCCCATCCTTGAATAACATCAACAGCCAAAAAAGATGAACATAGCTCATTTTGGCAACAGGAGCAAAATTCTCAGTGTAATCAGTGCCCTAAATCTGATGGTTTCCCAGATCAACCAACCGAGCCTTGTAACGCTTGATCAAACCATAAAATTTATACTTTGTTCAAAATACCCATTTACTTCCTATGGCATGTTTTCCATGAGGCAAAGGTAAGATAACCCAAGTATCATTCCGCTCCAAAGCATCAAGCTCATCCGCCATAGCCACACGCCAATGAGACTGGTAAGAAGCCTCAAAATACGTAACAGGGTCGGAGCCATCTATAACGGCAAATAAAATTCTAGAATTCAAAAACAAAAAATTATTACAGGAAAGATAATTAGCAATATGGTAACGTGTACCTAAGGAAAGTGAAGGAATGAACGAGGTAGCAGCAGAAGGGGGTTTAAATGAAAAGTAGCACTGCAGACATAATCCTTCAATTTAAATGGTGGCTGACAAAGATGGGTACTTGGAGGACAAGTAGGCAGCGGTGGTGGAGACAACTAAACCTCAAAATCCGAAGAAGTCATTAGTTCAAGCCGGGATTCAGGGAAGGTCGAACTCGGCTCCTGAATGGCCAACCGTTTCTCAGATCGGAGCTCGATGAGAGCTGGTTGAGACTCAATGGATGGCTGATGGGGAAGATAAGGCTCTGTTCCTTACGGTGCATGGGGAGTTGGCCGTGGCGGCGGCTCTGGATCTAGCGACAATGGAAAATGGGGAGCTAGTTGTGGGTCGGACAGAGGATCCAAGACGGGCGGCGGCGGCATGGCATCGTAAGCTTGCAGCAGCAATAGTTCCAGAGTGGCAACCGACATAGGCAAATCAGCAACATGTGCATACGGGAAGCAGTCTTCATAAAACACAACATCGCAACTATCAAACACAGTACAAAACTCCAAGTCATGAACATGCTAAGCTTTCTTGACAATCGGATATCCCAGAAAGACACACTTGCGACATCAGGATACAAACTTATCTCGTGGCTTTAGAAGTTGAGGAGCAAAGCATAGACAATTGAACACTATGAGATGGTTGTAATCTTGTGCACGGCCGTGAAGAAGTTGATTAGGCGAACTACCATCCATAGCCGGTTTTGGAGTGCGATTGATTAGGTAGGCAGCAGCAGTGAGAATGCTTCTCCCTATAAGTGTTAGACTTTACTCACGGCCTAAACTCTTGTTCCGATTAACCAACGATCCGTGAGGGAACGAGGTTTCACACGTTGTAAGCTCACAAAGAACACTTAAATTTACGGAGCCCAACCCCAACCTTTATCTTTATTGATCAAAGGAAAGTTCTTTGGTTGGCAATAAATACCACCAGAACATGGTTGGTCTTTGCTCTAACCGGGAGTATTTATAGGAAAAGGTACATTTGGCGGTTAACACCCCTAACCACCTAAAAGGAAACAACTCTTCAGGTAGTCCCTAATAGATACCTGGAGGTTACACCTAACCGTGAGTCTTTCCACGTTTTTAGGGGCGGCTAGCTTCTTTCCAAACGTCATCTTCCTTCAAGTCTTAACCGAAACAATGCATCTCTTGAGTCGTAAGTGTTGCAACCCATAAGAGTAATCGCCATTCCATCCTCGATTCGATGTGTCTTTTGGGACATGGAACCCGAAACCTTGACACTAAGACACTTGGACCAACCCGCTTTCCGCAGGTTATCCATCACCTTAACCGTAGGTGTTTAGCATCATTTCCAGCTGTTTCCGTCCTTTGCCTTTATTCTTCCAACCAATAGGACAAAGCCACCATCTAAGCCCTGCCTTAAAAAACTTGGTCCCGGACCAAGGTTCAACCGACCAGCTCCCACAAAGTAGGCACCTTCACAACCTTTCCCGAACTATAGCTCTAGAAAATTAGTTCGAAAAATCGTGGAAAATAAGGGTGTAACATACAACCCCCATCCAAGTGGTTTTCACCCTTGAAAACTTTCACTACCGACTCATGTACTCTTCAATTTCATCTTCAAATTTCCATAAGTCTTTCTCAAGGATCCATTTAGCGTCCACAGGACCTTCACCATTCTAATGAACTAAGAACTTGGTCCTCTGATTCTTCTTGCTTGCACCTAACGTTTCTTGGTTCAAGATAGTTTCCACCTATTTTGATACTTAGTCCTCACAACCGGAGGAGCCCTCTTTACTTGAACTCTTTCAGGGTCTTCTTCATCAGCATAAAACTTTTTGGGATAACTAACATGAAACGTAGAATGTACCTTCAAACAATCTAGAAGTTTCAACTTGAAAGCAACGTTTCCATCCCGCTCAATGACTTAAAAGGCCCATCAAACTTGGGCACTAATCCCTTGTGTACCATTTTGCTACTTATGTGCTTCCAAATCTGTGGATTTAATTTCAACATGACCAGGTCCCCGACCTGAAACTCCAAATTTTGTCTGTACTTGTAAGTATACTTTTTCATTCATTTCTAAGTAAGCAACAAACTATCTTGAACCTCATCAATCAACTCTTTCTTAGACCGAGCAAATCGGTAAGCTGCTGGACATTTTCCTCCTGTATTCTGGACTGCAATCTCGTTAGGAGATTGAGGTTGATGTCTGATAGCCAACTCAAACGGACTCAACCCAGTGGCTAATGACCGATGTAAGTTGTAACACATCTGAGCATGATTTCCTCGGGCAACCCAAAGTATTTTACAACATACTTAAAAAATAATTCAGTCATTTTATTCACTGGACACATCGTTGGTTCCCCCAATAAACACAATATATTTGGAAAATCGATCAACTACCACAAGAATAGAGCCTAACTAATCAACTTTAGCCATACCTGTTATGAAATCCATCAAGATCAACTTCCATGGATAATCATGAATTGGCAAGGGCTACAACAAGCCTACTTCATTCTTCCTATGGTGTTTGTCCAATTGACAGACAAGACACGTTCTTATTTAGGCTTCAATGTCATGTTCCATCTTTGGCCAAATGAAATTTCTTAACAATAAAGCCAACATTTTCTCCAAGCTTAGGTGACCAGCCCATTTTGAATCGTGGGACTCTTTTAAAAGCATCATTCGCAAGTTCCCTGGACTTGGTACATAATCCTGGTGATCTTTGGAAAACAACACATCATTTTCTAGCCAATAGCATCGAACTGTGCCTTCCTCAACTTGAATTTTCAACTTCAAGTAAACTGGGTCTTGTTTATATTCCTCCCAGATCTTCACCATAAAATCCGTTGCAATCGTTATAATGGCAGCAACACACTCACCCATGTGCTTCCGGCTTAGGGCATATGCAACCTGATTCTCTTTTCCTGATTTGTGGCCAATCAAAGTCAAACTTGGCCAAGAATTCCTGCCATCTTGCCTATTTTGGGGTCAACTTCTTTTGCGTCTTGAAGTAAGTATTTGCCACATTATCCGTCATTACAAAGAATGATATTCCCAGCAAGTTGTGCTTCCAAATCTCTAACCAATGCACCATTGCCGTCATTTCTTTCTCATGAGTACTATATCTTGACTCATGTTCTTTCAACTTTATGCTTTCATAAGCAACTGGGTGTCCTTCCTGCACCAATAATAAGCCGATTGCATGATCAGACGCACCTATGTGCACTTCAAATGGCTTACTAAAATCTGATAACCGTAACACCGGTTCAGTTACAACTGCAACCTTCAAAGCATCAAACGTTGCTTAGCACGCATCACTCCAAACCCAATGAGCATCATTTTTCAACGAATTCATCAAAGGATTGACCAACTTCGAGTAATTCTTTATAAACCGATGATAGTAATTTGTTAAGCCCAAAAAGGACCTTAATTCTGGGACTTTGTTTGGGGTCGGCCATTCCATCACGGCCGCCACCTTCTTCTAATCCATCCTGATTTTCCCCCCCACTCAGAGCATGCCCAAGGAAAATGATTTCTTGAGTGTAGAACTCACATTTTTCCTTCTTGACATACAGTTAATTTTCTCTTAGTTTGTCAAACACCTTTCTTAAGCGAACAAGGTGTTCTTCCAGTGACTCGGAGTAAATAACGATATCATCCAAGTATACAACAATTATATTATCTAGATATTTATAGAGAACATCGTTGATCAGGTTACACAAGGTTGCTGGTGCATTTGTAAGTCCGAATGGCATCACCAAAAACTCATAAGACCCATAACGGGTTACTACCATAGTCTTATCTTCATCCCCTCTGTTATTCTAACCTGCCAGTACCCTGTCCTAAGGTCTATCTTAATATAAAAGCAACCTTTCACAAGCCTATCAAACAAATCATAGGTATTCAGGACAAGATATTTATTCTTCATCGTTAGCTTATTTAAAGCCCCGTAATCCACACATAAATGGAGTTATCCATCATCCTTCTTTTGAAATAAGGTTGTCGCACTGTAGGGACCCTTCGATGGTTGTAACAATCCACATTTCAACAATTCATCCAACTCCTTCCGAAATTCCACCAGTTCAGTCGGGGACATGCGGTAGGGAGGCTTGCGCTAATAGTCTAGCACCTGAAACTAGTTCAATCTTATGATTAGTGGCTCGTCGGGGTGGAAACTTTTTGGTTAAATTTTCCGGCATCATATCATCAAAATCATCAAGTAAATTTTCCACAGCCGGTGGAAAATCTTGGACAACGCCTGGCTTGAGTTAAACCAGGATAGAAAGGAATGTATGTTCGCCTTTCTCCAAGCCTTCCTTTAGTTGAATTACCGATAGCATCCCCTCAGTCTTCTTCTTCCTTATTGCTTGAATCTTCTCCCTCGAATAGCAAGAAATGAGTGTCGGAGCCTTGTCATCCATGATCAGGTAGGCCTTATGGATACACATAAAATCCCTGCCTAAAATAATTTCAAAATAATCAAGGCATCTTAACACATTGATGCCTATTACACCCGACCATGCACCTAAATAGAATTCAGCATCAACCCGGCCTAGCACCTTCTCGGGTTGTGCATTCACGGTTTTGATCTCACAATTGTCAGGAACAACATTTAACTTCAAATCTTGGGCCAACTGACCCAAAATAAAACTATGTGTTGCTCCATAATCAAGCATAGCACTAACGGGGTACCCATTAATCGTGTCCAATATAAACATCAACGAATTTAAGGGGACATAGGGACCAACCATACATATGGTATTCAAGAGTTGTATGGGGTTCATCCGCATTGAGACTTCCTTGGTCTCGCTCAGTTTAGAAACCGTGGTAGTGTTTACTCTTCCCTCTTTTTATGGGCAATCACGGGAAAAGTGTGGACCACCACACTTATAACAGTCGCCCGTCTTCTTCCTTTCCTCCTTGGAGCTATCCTTCCCGTGGCTCCCCATCTTAGGGTCCAACTTCTTAGACTTCCAGTCCTTCTTTTTCCCATGTTTCCCTTTTTTGTCTCCTGAACTAGTGGACGAGGCTTTGAAGTCCACTAGTTTCTCTGCAGCAGCAATTGCTTGGGCTAATTTTTACACCCCCTGTCTATGCAATTCAAACTTAGCCCAATTTTGTAAACCATTAACAAAGGTAAACAACTTATCTGACTCCAAAATTTCTGTCACATCCAACATGCGGGAATTGAAAGTCATCACATAATCCCATAATGAATCCATTTGCTTTAACTTGTTCAGTGTCTCACGAGCGACCCACACAGCATTAGTAGGCATGAACTAGGCCTTCAGTGCCTCCTTCAAACCGTCCCACATGGATATTTCTTCTCTAGGTCTGCTTAATTTGCATCCAATTTGATAAAAGCCTCCTCCATCTTAGCCATTGTGGCCTTGAGGAGATCATTCTCGGCTTGCAAAGCCTTGATTTTCTCACTGCTTGTTGTTGACATGGTTCACGCTGCTTTGTCGTAACACCGAACATGTTTCTCTGATACCAACTTGTTAGACCTTTACTCACGCCTAAACTCTTGTTCTGATTTAATCAATTATCTGTGAGGGAATGAAGTTTCACACGTTGTAAGCTCACAAAGAACATTCAAATTTACGGAGCCCAACCCCAGCCTTTATCTTTATTGATCAAAGGAAAGTTCTTCAGTTGGCAAAACACACCACCAGAATAGATTTGGTCTTTGCTCTAACAAGAAGTATTTATAGGAAAAGGTACACTTGGCGGTTAACACCCCTAATCGCCTAAAGGGAAACAACTCTTCAGGTATTCCCTAATAACTACCTGGCGGTTACACCTAACTGTGAGTTTTTCCACATTTTTAGGGGCAGATAGCTTCTTTCCAAACGTCAGATCCCTTCAAGTCTTAACCAAAACAATGCATCTCTTAGCCCGTAAGTGTTGCAACCCACACGAGTAATAGTTATTCCATCCTCGAACTGATGTGTCTCTTGGGATATGGAACCTGAAACCTTTCCATTAAGCCATCTTTGACCAACCCGTCTTCCTCAGGTTATACATCACCTTAACTATAGGTGTTTCGCATCGTTTCCATCCATTTCTGTACTTTGTCTTTATTCTCCCAACTGATAAGACAAAGCCACCATCTAAGCCTTGCCTCAAAACACTTGGTCTCGGACCAAGGTTCAACCGACCAGCTCCCACAAAGTATGCATCTTTACACCCTTGCCCAAACTATAGTTGGAGAAAATTAGTTTGGCAAATTGTGGAAAAATAAGGGTGTGACAAATGAGAGACCATCCATAACTGGTGTTGGAGTGTGATTGATCAGGTAGGCAGCAGTAAGAATGCTTCTCCCCATAAGTCAATAGGAAAATGAGCTTGGAAAGGGAGAGCATGAGCCACATTGAGGATATGATAGTGCTTCCGTTCCAAGTGCCCATTTTGTTGTGGAATATAGACTGCAGATGTCTCGAACCGAATCCCCTTCTCTATAAAGTAAGGCTTGAGAAGCAGAAATTCAGTTCCATTTTCAGCCTGAACCCGTTGCGCAGGTCGACGGAACTGCTTCTGAACAAGGGCAAAGAATTCCTTCATCTTGATAGGTACATGAGACTTAGAAACTAATAAATAAACCCAAATGGCTCGGGAATAATCATCAACTATTGTTAAAAATGAAAATTATCCACTAGAATATGGGGAGGCATAAGGCCCCTAAACATCAC
>JAULKM010000009.1:11913450-11925300 GCA_032355605.1 Rubia tinctorum
TGGGGGGAACGAGAACCGGGGGGTGGGAGGAAAGAGAGAACCGGGGGAAAGAGAGAACCGGGGGAAAAGGGGAAGGAGAGAACCGGGGGGAAGAAAGAACTGGGATCTGGGAAAAGAGAACCGGGGGAGAAGGAGATCTGGCTGGGGGAGACGGGGAACGGGGGAGAAGGGAAAGGAAGAACTAGAGAAGGAGATCCGGCCGGGGCTGGGAAAATGAGAACGGCGGAGCGTCGAAAGCACGGTGGTGATCCAGTGGGCGGCGCTAGACAATGTAGCGAAAAGCACGGCCGACGGCGATGGGCGGGGCATCGAAAAGTACGGCGGGGACGCCGACGAAAATCAGGGCGGGGATGCCGGAGAAAACGTCGATGGGCCGTCTAAAAGCAAGACCAGGGGACGCCGGGGATGACGCCGGCGAATCTGTCGCAGACGAACGTCCTGCTTCGGCGCAAGGAGAAGATACCGCCTGAACACCACCGCTGCGCGAAAACCATCCCCGAAAAATGTTGCCGCCGGCGAACTTTGCTTCTGAAAAACACCACTACCGGCGAAGTCCGCCACTAGGGTATTAGATTAGGTTTTAAATTAAATTAAATTATTTTATTATTTTATTCTTTAAATTAAATTCAAAATACATATAATATTCTAATATTACAAATACATGGCGTATACAGTAAAATACAGGGTGTTATATAGCAATGCACTTAAATTATCTCTCACATTTTTACTTCCTCTGCTTTGTTATTTATGGCGCCATAAGTTTATGTGTTTGGATTTAGGTGAAAAAAAATGAGTAAATGAAATTGAATGTAGAAAGTAAAAAGTAGAATGAGTGGATGAAATTGAAGGAATATTGCCAAAAATGAAAAGTGTGTTATTTTAAAAAAATATTTCAATTATGTAAGTATGTTATTAATAGAGAAACAAGGGAGTATAACTTTTTCTAAAGCATTTTATAATTTCCATAACGTTATTTGTTTACACAAAATTACAATTTGTGCCGGATAATATTTCCATCTTTCAAATGGCACTACTTTGGATTGGAAAGAGCCTTATCTACGATGTTTTTAAGGAAAGTGAGATGTTGTATGCGAGATGGTTAGAGTAGGGCAGTGTTCTTTTCAGATTATTTGCACTTCAGTTTTGTTAAATTCGATAAAATTATAATTTTACTGTATTATTATTATTTTTACAATGTTTAGTTTTAGTTTATTTAATTTAGTATAAGTAATTTCAGTAAGCAATATGCCCGGAAGAACAGGTTTTAAATAAATGAAAATTGGTCCTAAACGATGAAATTTGGTTTTACAAATATGTGGTTGAGAAGACTTTTTTTGACAGCAAATAAGTAGTTGGAGTTGAACTGTATGCCATTAAATGTTGCAACCCTTAATTTCACACTAGCTTGTAGAGGACTGAAAGAAAGAAATCCCATTAAGATTATTTTAAAAAAAATTAGAAAGAAAGAAATCCCATTAAGATTATTTAAAAAAAATTATGATGAATAATTGACAAGCTTTGGAGACTCTTGTCGCAATTAAGTTGTCACTATCCAATTTGAAAAATATAAGAAGATAAATTAGTATCCAATTTGGAAATCTCGCGAGGTTTCATTTTCTACAATATCTGTCATTTTCTAGTTTGATGTCTCCGATTTGAATGCGATATTTCATATTAGTCAAGCAAGATAAGCTTAGATTGTAAAATTTTGGCTTGTTGAAATGGTCAATGGTCCCATCTCCATGATTCTAGATAGTTACAAATGTTGTGTTTTGTCCGAAACAAGAAACATGTTAGAAGATTGATTTCGTGTGATGTTTATGTTGCAATCAAGCCCAACTATCCTAAACAAATAGTAACATGTAACGTTTAATGATGTATGCTTGTGAAAATAAGCTTCCTATTACTTTTTTTTCCACGAGTCTTTATGTGTGCTGACTTGACAAAGAAAATGAGAAATTCAAATGAACTAATCAAATTTCATTTCGAGCAAGTAAATAGTCAAAATAGCACAATTATCGTACTTTTAAACTTATATACACTACTATGGTCGATCTTTTATCGGAGCTGAGTTTATGTTTTGACATGTGACAGGAAAACATGGTAGAAGTAGAGGTGAGAGCAGCACATAACGTGCTGGAGGCATGTGCACAGACAGAAACAATAGATAAAGTGGTGTTTACATCTTCGGCGACGGCAATCATATGGAGGGATATTGAGCAGCTATCCGTGGCGGAGTTTGACGAGAGACATTGGAGTGACATTAATTTGTGTCGCAAATTCAAGGTACAATATCTGACGGACTACACATTGGCATGAGTTGTCAAGAATACAAATTCCACTTTTGCTGCATTTTTTTAACTTCCTCTGTTTTCGAATTTTTAAAAATAATTCTCTGTTTCTTTAAGTTGGGCATGAGTATTTTTTTAATCATCAATTTAATTGTTGGTAAAAATGATCTTTTTCGATCAGTTTTTTAGTCTCCCTATTCAATTTTCTTCACACTTTAAACTTGTAAAAATACCACCATCTAAAACTAGTGCTCCCTCCGTTCCAAACCAAGTTGCATGGATTTTTTTTCACCATTTGAAAAAAAAACATGTTTGACCGTTAATATGTTTAACTACGTATAATAATAACAAATAAAAAGTTGCTATTTATAAACTATTTATTACAACGAATTCAACAATATCACATAAAATAATATTATGGTTTATAGATCTATTAAATAGTTGGTCAAAGTTTGAAAGTGTTGACTTGTTAAATAGTAAAAATGTAGCTTAGTTTGGGACAGAGGGAGTATGTAAATTTTTTAAAAAAATAAAGGGAATTATTCTTTTTACCCGTATTATATTTTTCCCCTAAACTGACTAATCATTTAAATAGTTCATACTTCCTTCAATTTCCTGAAAGGCTTACTCCTTCGTTTAGCTATCATTATCACACTTTTCATTTAAATATGTTAATTTTATTGGCAAAGTCTTGGAAAGACGGTCTTTCCATAGACTTATGGAAAAACGAGATTTAATTAGAATAATAAAAGGTAAAAGGTCTTTGATGCAATATTAAAATTTTATTATGCAACGCGTAATAGTTATAATTTTTTTTAACCCGGTTCATGTAAACCAAAATTTTTATCTTAATTTCTTCTAATTTACACTTTAAACTTTGGTCTTTCCATGACTTATGGAAAGACCGTCTTTCAAGAGACGGACTCAAGTTTATTTTGGCACATTCCAAATATAGAATGGTTTAAGGAAATTTCCACCATTAAATTTACCTTTTCTGCTTCCCATTCATTTTGCTCCACACAGTTGGTATCTTCTAAAAAATTGTGTCAAAAAATAAAGTGCCAAACTTAGTTAAACGGAGGGAGTACTCTTTCTAAATTGAAGATTTTTTAAGAGTGATATTTTTTGGCAAGGTTTTTCTAATTTTCACATTCTAATTTTCAAGAGTAACACTCTTAGAATACAGAACTTTATTTAGATATATTTAAAATTTATAACAATTAATAATTCAAAGTATATATTATGACAAAATTTTCATAATTACATTATTATTTTAATATTAATAAAAATAGTTGAACAAATCTACTTAAATTCCTTTTTAACAAAAGTCCTTGAGTGAAGCTTTCAAAGGGACAACGGAAGGCATTAGCTTCATTTAATGACACTTTACATAAATTAGCGACATTATAAATGTTATTAATATATTAGTGACATTTCTTTTCACAATTCTTAGTGACAATTCTTATCAAATGAAATGATGACAAGTGATTTTTTTGGCATTAACAGTTGTGGCATGCACTGTCAAAAACACTAGCGGAAAAGACAGCTTTAGCCCTGGCCATGGACAGAGGGGTGAACATGGTATGCATAAACGCGGGGTTAGTTCTGTCCTCCAATTTATCCATCACAAATCCATACCTTAAAGGCGCTGTGGAAATGTACGCGAACGGAGTACTCACAACCGTAGATTTGCGCTTTTTAGTCGATGCCCAAATCTGCGTATACGAAGACACTTCAACATACGGCCGGTATTTGTGTTTCAACCACGTCATCAACAACGGTGACGACGCTGTCAAACTAGCAAAACTCCTAACCCCATCTTCTGACTCCTCACAGCTTGATAGGTCAGCTCAAATAACTTTACATTTTGGCCCCCCGATTTTGTGGTTCTTCTCTTTTAACCCATGCAACTTTCTTCTTCTTTTAATTGCTAATCTTTGTTATTGAATGAATTGTTTCAGTATTGATGATGCTGAAGTCAATGGAAAGATGATCCAGCAAAGAATAAGTAACAAGAAACTGAACAAAGTAATGGTTGAATTTGAAAGTGGACTCAAACTCCACCGGCTAGTTGACTGATACTTGATCAGAATACTTTCATCATATCTAATTTTGAAATTAAATCATTCTTACGATATGATTCTTTGATGAAGTGTAGCATTTCCTACCCAAAAAGAAAATTATTACAAAGATATCAGAATTAATTATGACGTCCAATTGATTCTTCAAGTGTTTATAATCGGGCAATGAAGGGTAGCTAGTTAGTCCTCGTGAAAGTCATAATCACTATAACACCACTATAGAATCATCAAAATTAGCCCTTGAAACAACGAAAGTGTTATTAAATGGGTTTATAGTTCTAGTTTATTTATTTGAAGAAAATAGTATCTTCTTATATTATTTTTTCACTTTGTATATATTTATCCTCTGCGGACTCACTATGATGGCATATCATTTTTGGTTTGGGGTGTTCTTTTTGTATATATTCAGAACTTGCTATAGTGAAAATCTCTAAGTAATGTTTTATTATTCTATACATAAAACACCTAAACGAAACTGAGTTCTCACCTTAGAATAGCTTTTATTTTGTCAAAATACTTTTATGATGATTGAAATAATAATTAATATTTACCATCAAAAGAACAGTGATTAACATTTAATCGGATGTGTCTAGCTAGCGTCATAAAGAGAAGTTCGCATTGCATTAGTGTAGATATAGGCTTCAAAGATGATATTCAAAAGTGGTGTTTTTCTTTTCCTTTTGTTGTGGAATTACCATCTTCTATAGCACATTTGAAATCGAAACCCCTTTTAAAATGATTTAAAATAACTGCATAAAATGAGACTTTTTTTAAAGCGCCTCTCTAATTTGTTTAATTAATAATTTGTAATTAATAATACATAACTAATCAATGAAATGTAATATGTTTGAGTTGTTTCCGAACATAAATGATTTTTCATTTTGGGTCAATTTAATTAGGCCAGGACAGCTGACCCGAAGGAGGGAGTAGTCAACGAAGGAAGAGGGAGAAAATAAGGGGAAAAAGAGTTTTTAAAAAAAAGGGGGTTTGAAAAAGATAAAATGGTCCTTCATAAAAATCGCGTGCATACCACATGATAAATTATATATAGGCGGTTACAACAGAATATGGTTTAGGGCCCAAAGACTATACTCTCTTCGTACCAATTCAACCTGCAATTTAATTATTCATTTAGTCAAAATTTCTTAATTTTGACTTCAAAATTGAATTGGTGTATAAGTATAAATATTATTGAGTGATATATTATTAGATTCGTTATAACATATATTTCAGAATATAAATGTTTTACCAGTTTTAATTATCCCTAATAAAATATATTAAAGATCAAACATTTTTGTAGTCAATTGTTGAAAGTCAAAGTGTGCAGTTTGAAATGGGACAGAGAGAGTATATAAAATATGAACAGTTGATTGTATTCATCACCAAATGTCTCAATATATTGGGCACTGTGCATAAGTCCTTAAGGAAAAATGATTCAAATATGATCATTATTCTTAGGGGTGACAAATGGGCGGTCGGGTCAAATACGAATTGGTTAATATGGGTCATTAAAAATATATGGGTATGATTCATTTAGACCCATTTTATGATGGGTCAAAAATGGGCCGAGTCATGTATGGGTTGGGTTGAAACAGGCCAACCGGCGGGTAATACAATATTCAACACATGGTCAAAATAGGTAAACCCGCGGGTTTCAACCCATGTATGAACCCGTATGAATTTATATGTCAACTCATAAGGGTAAAACATGTGGGTTTCAACCCATATAGTGACTCATGTGAGTTTATATAACAACCCATATGGGTAAACCCGCGAGTTTCAACCCATATATTGAACCGTATGAGTTTATATACAAACTCATATGGGTTAAAATCCACGTGTTTACCTATATGGGTATACCCACGGTGAACCCTCAAACTCAACCCGCACAACTCATATTTGTCAAATAATCATTTAACCCATTCTCATTAACTCATTACCCATTTTACTCATACCTACCTCGGTTTAAAAATAGAAAACTCGCTTAACCCGCGAGTTACAAGTCTATTTTGACACCCCTAATTTATTCTACAAGAAACGGTATACAAGATATTACAAAATATTCCAATATATTTCAATACTTCTCCTCAAGTTGTAGTATGAAGATCGAGAATGACTAACTTGCAAAGAAGATGATGAAACTACTGAAGACCGAGAGATTTAGTGAAAATGCCAGCTGGTTTACTTGAGGTACCAAGGTAATGAGTGACCACTTCACTAGACTGAATACGAGCTCTAACAAAATGGCTATTAATATTAATATACTGTGTACGCTCATGGAAAACAGTTTTAGCCGCATAGTGAATAACCGCCTGACTATCACAAAAGTGGTGCATAGGAGATGAATGATTAACACCAAGCAAACAAATGATATACTTAAACCAAATTAACTCACAACAAACAACAACCACAACTATGTACTCCGCTTCAGCGGGCCAACGAGAGACCGTAGGTTGCTTCATAGTCTTCCAAGACACTGGTAACTCTCTATGCATTGCCAAGCATCCAGACAAAGAGCAACAAGTGATCAAACACGCAGCAAATCAAAATCACAAGCGATCAGACACGCAACCAATCGAAATCACAACAAGCTGTTATCTGCAACTAGCTTTTAGGAGATAAAAAGAAATCCTAAACTTGGATGAGTTTTCAAATAATGAAGAACGTGTAAAGCAGCATGTCATTGAATAACACACAATTCTTACATAAACTGAGCATGAATCGAATAAGTGAGTTTAGAATGAGTAACGATGAGATAGATTAGTCGCCCAGTTAAACTGCAATAACGAGATGGATCATGTCATGTGCGCACCGTGTGATAAAATGTATTTGCGATTATGACAATAGGGTTTAGGGCATGTAGGCCTGAAAGCTATATTTCAAAATATTAGGGTAGGAAAGCGGGCATTTTTTATGTTGGGGCCTAAGAACTTCCTTTTAATCTATTTCAGGATACTCATGACCCAAAAAAGAATTTAATCTTCTATTTCTTGTAACATTTAATCATGTTTCATGTTTTTACTCGAAGCTTCTTCCCGTTGCTTTTATATATATCACACTTTTATCTTTGAATTTTTATTGTATATTGACATACTTTATATTTTTGGCAAGATTTTTTTATTTCATCCACTTATTTTACTATTTACTTTAAAAATTTTAAATTTAATTTCAACCACTTATTTCATTCAACTAAATTCAAACAACTTTATCTATGGTATATACACAAAGGAACGGAGATAATATGATACTCCCTCCATTTCATTGGATGTGACACTTTTTAAAAAAAATTGGCACACTTTCCTTTTATGACAAAATTCCTTCAATTTCATCCACCCATTTTACTTTTTTCCTTTCTAAATTCAATTCCATCTACACATTTCATTCACCTAAATCCAAACACCTAAAACTATAGTGCCACATCCAACAACGAAACGCACATAGTACTTTAATTCTTGTGTTTTCATGATTTCCCCCCTCAGAGTAATAATATGATTGGTGTGCTTATAAAATTATAACATACTCACAATGCCTACCATCGCGTAAACCTACTACCTCCGTTTCGTTGGATGTGATCAGGGGTGGAGCCAAAAAAATTTCGTGGCAGGGGCTAGTTAGAAATTTTTTAATAAAAAATACAACAATACTTAAAACTCAAAATTAATATAATGAACAGTAAAATTTTAACATACATATAAAATATTATTTGAACAGTGATAATCTAACTTCTAGGAGGAAGTGAAGACAATTGCATTCTTCAATATTGCATGCGTTGAAAACGTCATAGAATTGATTCATTGTCGATTGTTGCAAAAATCCTCTTCTCAATGTACACAACAAGACTATCATTCATCAACTCATCTCCCATGCGATTACGCAAATCAGTCTTCACAATTTTCATAGCAAAAAACACCTTCTCCACAGTAGCAATTGCGACCGGTAAAACCAATGCCAACTCAATCAACCGATATACCAATGAAAATATTCTATGAATATTAGTTTCAACTAACCTCAGAGAAAGAGTACCCAAATTTTCAATGCTTGAAAATCGAGGGTCATATTGCATAGCATGGATATAGTTGCTCAACTGAGATTCAAGATACATGTGATCAGTATGAGAGAAGTCATATGGATACATAGTTTCAAAATGAATCAATTCCTGAACGCTGAACTGGGAGAAAGAATTTCTTGGATCAAGACAGACAATGCAACTAAGCAATGTTGTGCTAATTTCTGAAAAACGATTGTTCATCTCCTGTATGATCAAATCAACAACCTAAAATTGTAAAATTAACCGTCAATAACACAAAGAAAATTTTCTTTCTTGGTAAAATATGATGAACAACCATACCTGAAGAAACAAATCTACATGATAATAATGATAATTGGTTATGACTTTCCCCCTTCGTCTTCCATAACCACGGCTAGTCATATTGTCATTCATATCAAGTAGTGGGATCATATGCAACCCACAAAAATTGTTAACTTGTTCCAAAATAATGTCCCATCCATCTTCCCTAAAGGCTTGTAATTGTTTTTCACACAAGCAATCAAATTCATGTCATTGACAATATTTTGATCCTTTTGTTGTAAGGCAACTGATAGTTCATTGGTGATTGACAACAAGTATTTCATCAAATGCAACACAAACTGATAAGTATCCATTTTATCAATCAAACTTCTCCTAGTACCTCTATTCTCGAAACTGCTTCCATGGTCATGAATATCACCCAACACTTGTATCACTGAAGGCCACATCATATGTAAACAAAGCAATGTCAAGTAATGTGATCCCAACGAGTATCTCCGGGTCTTGCCATACCAGCTTCGTGGTTCAACCCTTGACCATTAGTAATTTGTCCTTCTTCTAAAGTAGCAACAATTCTAGAACGTTCATACTCCTTAACTTTATCCATTCATTTTCAAGATGCCCCAGCCAAAGTCACAATCAAAGTGACATAAGAAAAGAAATCAGCCACGTTAGAAATTTCTTTAGCAACTGATACCAGAACTAGTTGGAGCTGATAATAGAAACAATGAACGTACATAGCCTGTGGATTTTCCTCTCGTGTCAAGGCTTGTAAACCGTGAAATTCACCCCTCATATTCGAAGCTCCATCATATCCATGTCCTCTCAATTTTTTTAGAGACAACCCATGTTTCACAAACAAAGCCACAATAGAATCTCTCAATGAAATAGAAGTAGTGTCTGGCACGTGTATAATAGCAATAAATCGCTCAATAATTTCACCTTTTCATTCACATATCGAAAAACAACTCCCATTTGCTCTTTTGTAGAAACATCTCGAGAATCATCAACCATAAAAAAAATCTATCACCAATATCAGTAATAATAGAATGTGTTACCTCTTCAGCACAAGCTCGCGCTAGATCTATCTAAATTGGAAGGGAAGTAATTTGATTGTTACCCAGAGCATTTTACATAAGAACTTTGGTAACATCTTCATTGTTTTGACAATACCATTCAACTAGTTCAAGAAAATTACCTCGATTCATCAAACTAGAAGACTCATCATGTCCACGAAAAGGTAGCCCTTGTCTCAAAAGAAATCGTGTCACATCTAACATAGCAGTTATACGAGTGCGATAAGAAGCCTCAGAGGTAGAATCACGTACTTGAAACACATTTATCAAATTATGTCTTTGATCTTTAAAAGATTCAACGCTCATCCTTGCATCACTATGACAACTATTCGCATCCCCAACATGAAGAGAAAATCTTTCTTTGGCCTTTTTCCAATTAGTAAATCCGTCTCTTAAGAAAGCCTTTTGAGCAACTTCACCTCCCTTATTATGTGATGGCGGAAAAAGATAACACCAAAAATAAAATGCTGCATCTTTGGACACACTATATTCTAGCCATGGAAAGTCTCTATACCAACTAGCTTGAAAACTCATTTCTTGATTGCCAGATTTTTTTAGGGTAATTGTAACAAATTGGTTGATAAGACCCCTTAACAATATACTCTCTACGAATTTGATCCCGAATAGCATTATCAAACTCCTCAATTGACTTCCTTAAACCGGAATCATAAACAATATCATCCACATTAAATTGTACACTTGAGCAATTTTCCAAGATTTCATCATTAGGTGTACTAGAAGACTCCCCACTTCGATTTCTTTTAGTAGGTTGAAAAAATCTCATCATATCCTACATAAATAAACAAAGTAAATTATCATTTATGAAATTTAATTTTTATTAACTATATATTAGTAATTTTGAAAATAATAAAAACATAATCTAAATTTTATAATTTGTATTGATAAGAACTAATTTATGTACTCTTGAATATATGTGAATAAGAAGTAATTTTTGTATACTTCAACATATAACTTTCTAATTAATTTTTCTACTTCAATATTTCTATCATAAGAACTAATTTACTTTTAAAGCATCATGTATAATAAATATTCAATGAAGAGAAAAATTATATATTATGTAGTCAAATAAATAAATAATGTTTAAATAAATAAAAATGAATCTAACCTTTGATTTGCTTCCAAAGATTGAATTTCTCCTCCCAGATTAACCATATATGTTAATGTAGAGTAGAATTAGGAGATTATTGAGTTTATAAATTTAAAATTTAAGCCTTACCATTTCCATACAAATAGGAAGGAAATGAAAGGATTAAATTTTGAATTTTTGGAAGGGAGAATTTTGTTTTATTTTTGGAAGATGGAAAGAGAGCAACCGTGTGATTGTGAGGAGAGAAAATAGGTAAGTTAGGAGATGAGAGAATTAAAAATATAGAGAACAAATAGGATTAATACATGTGGCATATGATTATCCATTTTAAAAAATCTAAAATTTTGAGGGGGCTGAAGTTAAATAAATAAATTCTGAGGGGGCTGAACCATAATTTCAAAAAAAGAATTTAGCTCTAAAAAATTTCTTGGCGGGCATCCAGCCCCCCTGTTCCTCCGCCACAAATCCATTTCTTCCCTGCTAAGATGCCTGACTCTGCTCATAAACTTGATGGTGTTTCTGGTTATTATATCTGAGCAGAAAAGGAAGTAACTACTATACGATATTGTGGTGAAAAGATGCAGAACTTCACGAAGAAAGGAAGAAATGAAGCAGCCTCTGGGTAGTAATATATTAGTAACCTGCACAATCTTATCACACATTTTTTGATCATTTGCCAACCCTTCAAATCCGGGCTCTATTTGCACAATGTGCAACGACCAGGTCTAGTCTATATATATCTTCTTTAATTCAAAATACTTCAACTTAGCCCATGTAACTTTTATTTATTAAATTTAATTTAGTTCAGTTATTATTAGTAATTAATCATATTTAATTTAATTTAGTTGAGTCCAATAAAATATCAAAGTCTTAATGTGATTGACTATAAAACCAATATTATATTATTTAAGAAGAGTCCGTCTCTTGAAAGACGGTCTTTCCATAAGTAATGGAAAGACCAAGGTTTAAAGTGTAAATTAGAATAAAT
>JAULKM010000009.1:11935453-11945761 GCA_032355605.1 Rubia tinctorum
TCTAAGTTCCATGTCGTGTCTTTACTGAAATATTCCTAGTTCATGTTTGGCCAGCGCTGTTTTCCAAAAAGCGAGCGCTTGCGCTCAGCGCTTCTCGCTTCGGTAGTTTTTGCCGTTAGCGCTTCGCTGCACTTTGCGCTTTTTAAAACCCAGAGAATGTATATATTCAAATCTTAGTTAGCTTTACAAAGAAGATGCTGAGTATAAGAGAAATACAGAGGGTAAAATAGATATGATCTGGATTCTGGTCAAGATATGTTTTGTTAGGTGATAATGCAATTGCAGGCTCATACGTGCTAAAGTTGCGGACTTTAAGTTTGGTCTCGACAACCTTAATTTTTAATTTATTTCCTCTCCTTGTATAACACAAACTCTTGTCAAAACGCAAACATTAGATCATGACTGCTGTCCATTTATACTGATGTTTTGGACTGTTAATTCAGATCACATGGTCTGGGACAAGATGTTCCATTGGTCCCATCCTCTGCTTTTGCAATTTAAATTGGTCCAATTTTTATTTTCGCAAACGATGTAAAATTCAAGCTATCCTTGGAGTGTAATTTTGAATGTCTGCTGTATTTTCATATCTCGTTTATAAGTGGAAATGTGGGTTCTGTATGCTGGTAGCACAGAACCATTGATACTGTATTTCAATTGTAATCCGTTGGGACTTGTGATGATTTGTTACATGAAATCCGGGTCGAGTTGTGTCCTTGTTATTGTTGATCTAGGAGTACTTGAGAACCTATACTCTGTTTCGCGGTATCTCTTGGTCACAACTGCGTTTTGGTCTGCTAGGGTTTGGTTTATTCTGTCTGATTTTGATTTATATGATTATTATTTGGTTGTAAACTTGGACTTTGATTTCTTGGTCACAGAACTGCACAACTTTGGTGGAGTTGCTGGAGAACTAGATTTGGCCACGACTCCAACTGAAGCAAAGCAGGGTGTCTTGCCTCCAAAGACTCCTGCTGATGTTGTGGTTGGAGCCGCGGGAGCTTTACCCCATTCAGACGGCTACCATGCCGGAGTTCCCACACAGAAGTTGTCGAATGTTATCCAGAGGACAGGGCAGAGACCCCATCTAAAATGGAAAGGTCCGGACAAAATCAGTAAAATCTACGGCGATTGGATCGATGATCTTGAGTAGAGGCTGATCTCTGCTAGAAATCCAATGATTAAGCTCTTTTAGAGTAAGGTAAGGTCCAAGTGTTTGGAGCATGGTGTACATTTTATGTACTTGGGGTAGAGTATGGATATGTTTCATAGTAGGAGCAAGACCTTGAAACTTGAAACTGCTGGAGTATCCTTTTTAAGTTTTGAACATTAATTTATCATTTAGCTTCTTGTATTTGAAGAGAACCCCTATTGATGGGTGTAGGGGGCAAAATAGATCCGTAACCCGCGGGTCAAACGGTTTATATTTTTGAATGTGGGTGGGTATGAGTGAAGAGTCCGTCTCCTTCAAGATTGTCTCACGGTAAGACCAGGGACTAATTAGAGATTGTGGAATTATAATATAGGAGCAGATTATAATTAAGGGGCTAAGTATAATAATTATTTTTCCGGGGTCCACTTTAAGAGAATCTTTGAAGTTCAAGGGCTGAATTGAAAATAAGCCATAGCATTCTCCCTCTCGCCGGCACTCCCTCCCTTCATTGGAACCCTACCCCTAATTCTGATGTACGCTCCGCTCCTGTAACACTCGTTGGTGACGTTGCACAGTCAGTGGAGAGGACGATGAAGATGGAGAAGGCTGTTCTGATCCCCAACTCCAGCAACATCAAGTTCTCGCAATGCCGATGCCGGACTCGAAGAATGCAACTCACACAACATAAAATCCAGAGAAGAACGATAAATGAACACGCTAAATCTTGCAGTGCCGGAGCTTTAGATGGACGAAGATGCTAATCGGTGGAAGAAGACGTTGAACAATGGACGACGAGTGCCGGTGGGTGAGGATGGTTGCAGACGGCGAGTCGAGGAAGAGAAGGCTTTAAACAATGCCGTTCTGCCTTATGGGGTGAGACTGGATGAGCTTTTTTATCCAGCACAATAACTAACTAATTTCGGTCCAATTCTTATAATAAAAATTTACTACATAAAAATATTCAAACATTAAATAGAATTACTAAAAATATTAAAATAGTTGAACATCAATATAAAATTTAAAAGATCAATTCACACTATTGAAACATAAGAAGACATCAATAAAAATCTAATATTTATAAATAAGAAACATCAATGTCAATTTTTAAAACGTTATACTAAAAGGCTAACACATCAATAAAGAAGAAAATATCTCCAATTCGCGTTGAAAATATACATTTTATTGTTGTACCATTTGGAAAAAAACAATTTTAACTTTCCATTTCTATCCACTAATGTTATTATTATTTTACATGCTATTTACAGATGTAAAATGATACATATCACTTTATGTATATTACAGATGAACAAAACATAAAACATCATACACTGACAATTCAAAATCGAAGGAATTCAATACATCATCACTGGCACAACAAATACATATAAAATCAACATATAAAAATGTTAATCGCCATAACTATCAAACCATTAAACACCATTATGTACAAAAGCGTTCAAATGCCCTAAAAACCACTAACATAAAAATTGAAAAATCCAAATCAACCTAAAACATCAACAATCTAGTGTTTCGTCTCTAACAAATAAATCAATATTTATAAAACATCATCCTCACAAAATACATCCCAAACAATCAAATTCAATTTCCTCCTTGACTTGTTTTCCTTCGTTGTTTGCTTATTCATAGACTTGTCTTCTCTCCTGCTGGTTTCGAAGGGGATGGCTCTTCTACTCCATCAATGCAATGATCAAAGGTCAATTTTTGGTCATCTGATCAAGGGAACATCTTCGGGAGCATGATTCCTCATAGAATTTTTTTAATATCTCATCAATGACATCGTAGAGCTATGGCTTGGAAAGTATTCTTGTGAAATAAACATAAAACATCATATACAGTAATTAAACCATCAACCTCTGAAATTAAAACACCACAATAACACACATAACATCATTGACAACTACATTGAGAAACATCAATTACAGTATTTAAAACATCAACAGTACACACTAAAATATCAAAAGAATAAAATTGAACATCAGTTGCATACTTAAATATGAAAACACCACAAGAATCAAACACTGACATTACACCAACACACTTAAAAAATACTTAGACCTTAAACATGAAAGATCAAAGATAAAATATAAAACATCAACAATAATATCTAAAACATCACAGCTAAAAAAAGAAAGAAAATTTACAGTTCCTACTTCATTCTCGATGCAGCAACATTGGGCAAGTGTTCTTAGACATCTAAGAAACAACAACACAAAAATTAGCACAAATAGTAACAAAAACCTAAGATATCACACACAATCAAAACAACAAAATTGAACATCAATTGCACACTTAAAACACTACAAGCATCAAATACTGAAATTAAAACATTACACCAACACATATAACACTACTTAAAACCTAAACAACAAACATAAAACTATAAACATCATCAACAACATCTTAAACATAACATCTAAAAAATAACAAAGTTTACAGATCATCCTTCCTTATCGATTGCATCAACACCAAGCAAGCGTTCTTAGACATCTAAAGAGTGGCAACAACAACAAAAAAATTAGCACAAATCGTAACAAAACCCAAAGATGTCACACGCAATCAAAACTGAACATCAATTGCACACATAAGCATGAAAACACCACAAGCCTCAAAGGCTGAAATTAAAACATCACACTAATGCAGGTAACAATAGTTAAAACCTAAAACATGAAACATCAAATAGAAAATGAGAAACATCAATAACAGTATCTAAAGAATCACTGATGAAAAATATTAATAAAACTAACAAATCCCCCTCCTGCTTGATTGCAGCAGCAGTGAGGCAAGTCTTCTTAGACATCTTAAAAACAGTAGCAACAACACAAATATTAGCACAAATCCGTAAGAACAACTCACAAAACACAAAAAAAAAAAATCCCCAAATATTACTTAGTATAACCTACACAAATCCTAGAATATCACATGAACCAAAGAAAGTTTTAAAAAATTGAAAAAGCAACAAAAATATGCATAAAAAATCATAGCGAATACATTACCTGTGAAGATAGACACAAAAGAAGGTCGAATTGTGTTAGATCGCCGAAAATCGAAGCTAAAACTATGAAAAATTTCTGGAAAATGAAGCGCAACTTCCCTGCGTTCATTGCGAATCACGACGCGCAAGAAATATGGAAGAAAATGGAGAAAATGAGGGTAAAATCGAAGGAAGCTGGAAGAGAAATGAAGAGGAGAGAGAAGAAGAAGCCAGTTGCACAGAAGAAGAAAGGAGAAGAGAAGATGTTAGAAAAATGTAGGAGAAGAAGATGAAATATTTATATTTATACCTGGACTTAAATGTAAATTAACTAAATTACACACCTAGCCCCTGAACTTTTAAAACTTCAATTAAAAACCCGTGCTGGATTCTTAGCAATTTAATCCATGGTCTCGCTGCGAGATGGTCTTATACAAGACTTTGTCATGAGTGAAATGGGTAATGAGTTAAATGAGTATTTGAAAAATATGGTCGGGTGAGTTTAGTTTGCGGGTTGACCACGGGTATACCCATATGGGTTGAAACCCGCAGGTTTATGCATGAGTTTGTATATAAATCAAATGGGTCAATATATGGGTTGAAACCCGCGAGTTTACCCATATATGTTGGTATATAAACACATACGAGTCACTATATTGGTTGAAACCCGCAGATTTTACCATATTGGTTGGTATATTTACCCACATGTGTTCATGTATGGGTTGAAACCTGTGAGTTTATCATTTTTTGACCCATGAGTTGAATAATTTTTTTTATCAATGAGTTGAACAGGTTTCAACCCGACCCATTTTTTTAACTTGATCCATTTTTAACCCATAATAAAATGAACCAAAATTGCATGAATCATACTCATATATTTTATCAACCCATATTACCCAGTCCGCATTCCCAATTGCTCTTTTGCCACCCCTAGATGGGCGGTGCAATTTTACATTCTATGAATCTAGTAGAGTACATTTTCATCTAGAATTGATTAAGAAGATACATTGTGGTTTGGAACGAGAAATGCATCTCGAATAAGTAACTGTATTCCAAAAATTAGGGGTTTTAAATCAAGCTTAAAATTAGGATTCGGGAGTCTAAAAAGCTTCTGTTTTTTTTACAACCTTTTTTATATTCATTTATAAATGGTGGGAAAAAATGTCAAGCTACGAATACAATGAGTATAATTGATCTTCGATCTATCTAACTTCTGTCAATAATCAATATATTTCAAGTATATCTAAATTACATATCAACCAAACTGATCGTTCGTTTCTAAAATTACATATTAGAGATCTAATAAAAGTTGTAATCTCTAATATTATTAGATTGTAATCTCGCTTTCGGGATATTAACTTACTTGGCATAAATGAGATCATATCACTACGCTAAACATGAATTTTCTACAACTGTAACATGACTTGATCTCCAAACTACTTGATCCAAAAGTACGATTATGTTTTCAAACTTTAAACACATTGAAAAACACAAACTGGTGCATTTAAATAAATAATACACTAATGCAAAATTACAAACAAAATCACGAATAGACGATTTGTATAACCATATCGAGAATAGTTAAAATCATGAACAAAAGTACAAAGCGATTTAGTCGATCAAGTTGAAGAAAAAAACTAATGTATGAAGACAAATTCCAATCTTATTAATAACAGAAATATTTTAAAACATCGATGAAAATAAACTTGTTTTCCCCTCTCCTCGCATTGAAAAAAAGGGAAAAGAAATTGAAGAAGATAGTATGATTTTTAGCTAGAGTAGGGGAGGATGTGGCGCTGTAATCATTGAAGCGCTTCTTATTAAGAAAAGTGAGATTAAATAGCAATCATTGTAGATACTCTTAAAGACCTTTTAGTAACCTCAACTTGATAGGGATTAGAGCATGTTCAGAGGCCTCCATATTTTTTCGGTGTCATTTAACATATTTTGATTAGAACTTCAATACTCCATATTTTAATTAGGAGTATGAAGTAAGCAATTAAAATTGACAGACAGTGTTTTAAGATTTTCATCTCTAATGTTACCTTCACATTTAGAATGCCAGTTTGACGTGTTCAATCTAAAAGTTTTATATTTGAAATTTTTAACTCAATTTGACAATAATGACATGTCCATAAATAAAATTAATTTTTTTATATTTATAAATTTTCATCAGGGCATCCATTAACGCGTGTTTATTGGTCCTTTTCTTTTATGAAATATTTTTAATGATAAAACAAATTTTTAATTCTTTTATAATTGATAGCATATATGTTAAATTAATAAATTTTATTTTAGATATATATATATAACTTAATTAATTAAATATAAAATTTAAATTCAAGTAACTGAAAGTTTGAATCCGTTCAAATTTATCTTCCAACTTAAAATTATATAATTATAAATATTAAATATGTAAAATTACAATTATTGAACTAGTATAGGAATTATTTATAAATTATATTGAATTTTTATCTTTGACATTATTAATTGTCAATATTATACATTGAAATTCAAATTTTATTATAATTTTTAACTAATATAAAATTATTAATTAATTTTACTTTTAAAATTTATAGTATATCCTAAATAAAAATAGTAAAATGGTTAAAGTAAAGAAAAATTACCAAAATTTAATATTTTTTGATATGTGACGGCCTTAGAATAGTTTTTTTGTATACGCAAGGTATAATTGCCGGTATCAATCATAAATACTTCTACATTTCTTCAAGTGATTGCCCCATTGACAAGTGTTTTTGGTCAAGGAGTTATGTAGAAACTCTTTTTTTTTTCAATACTTCCACATATATTCTTTTTAAAAGTAAATTAGGTCTGGTTTAGTGGTAAAATCACACTCTTTATAACGGAGAGGTCCAGGGTTCAAAACACACCCCATCAATAATTGTGAATATTAGATCAACATCTTAATGTGGATTACTCAGCGTCATGGGGCCGCTTCGGTAGTCCTCGTTGTGGTTTACCAACCTGCAGGTGGTCGACGATGGTGAGATTGTGGTGGTTGTCCTCGCTGCAGACGCGGCCCCCGCTGTGGCTTCCCAACTTGCAGGTGGTCGATGGTGGTGACATCGTGGTGTTTGTCCTCGCTGTAGACGCGGTCCCACTGTGGTTTTCCAACCTGCAGCTGGTCGATGGTGGTGAGATCGTGATGGTTGTCCACGCTATGGTTTCCTAACCTACAGGTGGTTGATGGTGAGATCGTGGTGGTTCCGAGCAGCGGTTCGTCGGTGGTCCCCGCTGTGATTTTCCAACCTACAGGTGGTCGATGGTGAGATTGTGGTGGTTCCAGGCAGCGGTTCGTTGGTGGGGATTACTTAGCGTCATGGGGCCGCATCGGTGGTCCCCGCTGTGGTTTCCCAACCTGCAGGTGGTCGATGGTGGTGAGATTGTGGTGGTTGTCCTCGCTGTAGACGTGGCCCCCACAAGCTGTAGACACGGGCCCACTGTGGGTGGTTTCCCAACCTGCACATGGTCGATGGTGGTGAGATCGTGGTGGTTGTCCTCGCTGTAGACGTGGCCCCATAAGTTGTAGACGCGACCCCCCACTGTGGGTGGTTTCCCAACCTGCAGGTGGTCGCTGGTGGTGAGATCGTGGTGGTTATCTTTGCATTAGACGTGGCCCCAAAAAGTTGTAGACGCGGCCCCTACTGTGGTTTCCCAACCTGTAGGTGGTCGATGGTGGTGAGATCGCGGTGGTTGTCCTCGCTGTGGTTTCCTAACCTACAGGTGGTCGATGATGATGAGATCGTGGTGGTTACAGGCAGCGGTTCGTTGGTGGTGCAGCGTTTGGGTGTGTTGTGGTTTCCCAACTTGCATGTGGTCGATGATGGTGAAATGAGTTCCATGATGAGATCGTGGTGGTTCCAGACAGCGGTTCGTTGGTGGTGCAGCGTTTGAGTGTGCTGTGATTTCCCAACCTGCAGGTGGTCGATGATGGTGAGATGGTTGATGATGGTGAGATCATGGTGGTGGTCCCCGCTGTGGATTCCTAACATGTAGGTGGTCGATGATGGGTGAGATTGTGGTGGTTTTCACTAACATATAGGCGGTCTATGATGGTGGTTCCGGCAGCGGTTCGTTGGTGGTCTCTAGATATTCAAATTGATGGAGTTTCAGACTCAACTCCCTTAGCATGGTTGCTTAGTTAAAAAAAACTCATTTTAAAAAAAATCACCTGTGTAGATGCTCTTAGCTCCAGGCTATGTTCCTGTCTCCGAGAATATGGATAATATGTGCAAAATTTTCGGGTTGACTAAAATATAGCCAGAGGTTTTGTGTCTCTGTTGCAGATTCTGGTTCTTGATTTCAGTGTTTGTAAAATTTTATAAATTGCAGCAGGTTGTTTGTTATTGTTGCGGACTTCATGCAACTTCCAAGCAGTCGTAACTTGTGGAAATAGTTGTTTGATGTTTTGATTGTATCGTGTACTACCACCTCTATATTATTAAGTGTACAGTTTCCACATACAACAAAACTAAAATAAATCTATTGGAAATACAATAATATTATTTAATTTTATATCTCGAGCATGAATTGAACTTTAAGATAATCAATAAAATATATTTCAAAGATAATAAATATAAAAATGTATGCAATGAAAATTGCATTGTCTAAATTTAAAATTAAGATGCGAAATTAATTAAAAGCTACATCAATATCCGTTATAATAATAATTAATAAACCACCACACACCTTTTTATTATATAATATTATTTTTAACAGTATAAAATTTCTAATAAAATTATGGTAGAATAATTATAAAATATAATTAAAAATAATATATATAATAATTATTAAATATAATATTAACTTATTAATAAATATAAAATAATTATGTAATGCAATACTCAAACGTTAATTATTACTAAATAATTATTTTAAATGAGTGATACTTATTTTAACACAGTATTTTAATAATATATAAAGTAATAATTATACAGTAATAATTATTTTAATATTATAATATTAACAACTTCAAATTTAATTACTGTATAATAGGAATTAAAATAATATAAAAAATATAATTATTAATATAATATAAACTTGTATATTAGTATAAAATAAATTCGAGTGATATATTATCGTTCTTAATAATAATAATAGTATACATTTTAATTAAACTAAAGGATATAATATCAATAAATATGATCATTTATTTTAAAAAATCTATCATTAAAGAAAATTGTAGCTATTATAATTTTATTATTTTATTTAAACTTGCTGACAATATCATATTATATAGTTATTGATTATTTATGAATATATATTTCATATTTCATATTTCATATTTTATTAATATATTATTTATTATTTATAGTTTTTTTGTATAAAATTTATTTTTTATATTTTCAAAATACATATACTTAATATATTATTTTCATATCAACATAAAATATTTTATTTTTTTGTCGACAATTGATCAGTTAAATTCTATTTAATTATTTATTAATTATATTATATTCAATATTAATAAAAATGATCTTTTATTTTGATCGTGCATTGTATGTATTATAACAATATAACTGTCATACTAGCGATAGATAAACAAGTAAGTGCACATAAATATAAATACACAAATCGATTCTCATATTTGAGATGTACCATTTACGAATGTGTATATAAGTACAGTTTGGAGAAACGACAAATACTTCAATTGATGGCTATGCACACTCACAAGAATCGCACAACCAGTGAACCAAATCACACCACCAACTGACACCATACTAGGCATCACGTAATAGTCCCTCCTCTTTTCTCTCTTTGATCAACAAGTAACACAAACAAACCTCACCAAATTACGAAGAAAAAAAAGCATCTCTACTGCACAAAAATGAATCACACTAAGAAATACCTTCCTCTTTTTCTTCTCTCCGTTTTTGATGTTTCACTACATCCTTTTCTTCCCTCTCCTCCTCTCAAAACCGAGGGCCGGAAAACTCAAACTCCGGTCAACCAAAGAAAAACTACTACTACATGCAATGTCGACACAAAATAGTATACACAATCGAATTCCAAATCATGAACTATACACTGGCCCTCCCATAGCCATAATTGTTATAGTATTAGTCCTCCTTTTCTTCTTCTTGGGATTTTTCTCCCTATACTTTTGCAGATGTTTCTTGCAGAACCTCCTCTACTCGTGGCACCT
>JAULKM010000009.1:11945861-11958430 GCA_032355605.1 Rubia tinctorum
CAAAATTTTTATCTTCATTTCTTCTAATTTACACTTTAAACCTTGGTATTTCCATGACTTATGGAAAGATCGTATTTCAAGAGACGGACTCTTAGTTAGTATGAAGAAATTGAGGACAAGATAATCACGTAGTACCATGTTTTCAAAATATAAAAGTAAGTTCACGTTCTCTGGATCTTATATGAATTCAGTTCAATTCATTTCAGTTCAATTTGGTGAAATTTAACTTAATATAGTCATACATAACTATTTTTCAACACACTTATTTTAGTCCAGTTCATCTCTAAATAAAGAACATGACCTAAATTACTCCCTTTGTTCTTATTTAAATTTCTTAGTACTTTTATTGTTCAGAATTAATATTGTGTTACTTCCTTATTTTATTTATGATAGGATTTACATTTTATAAAAATTCCAACCCATATCAATCCTTAAGAAAAACAAAATTGTCCGGACTGCAAAATATTATCTTAAAATATAGTGGAACTGATGAAGTATATTATAGGTACCTTCATGACAGCAACACCAAAGAACTGGTGTGAGCTTTGAAGGGGCCGTCAAAGAAACCCCAGTGTCGGAACTTGAACGCTATCACAGGAGGTTCGGGGTAGACGTTGATCACCTCCCATGCAAACCCCCACGGAAATGCTGACCGGAAAACATCATGCGACGATTCGAAGCTCTCTTCTTCTGCTTTGTAGTACTTGAATTCCTCCGGCATTGAGCTGTTCAAAAGTGCATTGTAGCTTCCTATTTCCAGCGTTTCCTTCCCGACGGCGCCTCTCTCCCTGTTACACAAAACAAGAAGTTGAAAGTATCTAATGATTCTTGATTCAAATCGTGACAATTACAGTGTGAAAATTTCCATTAATAAAAGAGTTTTTTGTGGACACCATAAAGTGACCTTGACATGGTTAATTTTTGGACATCTTAATTTACTTTTGCATCGATTCTTGTGGACACCAAAAAGTGACACCCTAATCAGGTGGTTAGTTTTTGTACGTCATAATTTACCTACCTATCAACTCATGGATGAAGAAGGTTAGAAGGCAAGAGATATTACCTTTGTACTCCAACAAACAAGAAGTTGAAATATGTTGAGACCAGGGACAGATGTAGCTTTGTGCAATCCAGGGCAGCGGCCCACCATTTTTAATTTTAAAATATTTTTTACCTTAGCAACATATAATGTTTGACCAGTGTCCTAGTTTAATTTAAATTTTGAATCCACGTATTTTCATTTGGTTTTCTTCAAATTTAAAAAAAAAAACCCAAATTTTAACGCTACATTCACCGTATTTTCATTGACCACGTCCTCCCTCTTCCACCCGTGACCCACCAAAACTAATTTTCTATATCCGCCCCTGATTGATTGAAACCTATTTCAATCAAAGTTGCTAATATTTGAGCATTTTAACTCAAACTAATCGTAGTAGAATGTAATATTTCGTTGGTTTCTTGTATCTTAAATTTGGAAGTTATCGCTATTTCATAATTACTGTATACTCGTAAAAATATACATGAATATTCAAGCATTCATACAATTAGCTCCACGTTTACAGTGGAAGACCGGCCTAACCTTCTTCTTTTTTCTTCTAATTTTTTTCAAAATATAATAATCATAGAAACACATAAATATCGAAATCATGACGCTATCAAAGTGGTCATCGCGAATTATTGATTAGCTTCAGAAAGACGGAGCAATCGATCAAATGCGACAATTACGATCCTGTTTGGTAAATTTCATTAATCGATGATCAAATGCAACAAGAAACGTCCAACCTCAAACCACTAAGCTAGTTATTTCTTGCATCGATTTTTGTGCCCCGAACTAAACAAAAGATGCAATATTTGCAGCCATGGCCAATCTGTTAACCTCTAAGGAACAATTATTATCTCTGAAAGTAAGCATAGAAACAAACTCTTCACATGAAACTGAAGGAATGGTTATTTGGGGTTCGGATAGCACTGTGAGTAAACTTGAGGTTAGCCTTACCTCTAATACCAAACAATCAACCAGTACAAACACTTAGATTTCTCCCTTTTTTTCCATCCTAGAGCATCACTTATGCTTGCTACCACAAACCAGTACAAACAAAAACTTATAGCAATAAAAATCTCCAAAACAACCACCAAAGCATGGAACTTTCAAGAACAAGGCCACTAAAATTCAAAAACCCAAAAAACAGAGCATAAACAGAGGAACCAAATGAATCCAAGATAACACTTGAAGCTAAATAAAACAAGAATTGTACATCAAGAACGTTTCTAGAGCTATGATTAAGATATTAACGAAATGGGTCTATGAGAATAGGATTAAAAAAAACACCTAAAATCGTACCTGAATGAAGCCACGATTGTTAAAAGCTCAGAAAAACAATCCTGCCATTAAACTCTTTCTAGCTCGATTGAAAATGTGTGGACATGCTTTGGCAAGGTCGATTAAATGTTCTTGCGTCGCCTTTCATAGACAGGAAACCCAAATTGGATTGACAATCGCGAGTTTTCATCGCGGGTTGTGTTTGCCGTTTGGGAAAATTAGGGCAGAAAGATGGAACGGGTCAAAATGGGTTTTCTCTGCCCTTATCCATAATGACCTGGACCGACCCAAATATATAGGATATTTTAAATAACCCGGCCCGACCCGCCCGACGTAAAATTTTGGGCCTATTCGGGTCGGGACAGCTGAATCATCCCGACCCGCGGGTCAACATGAACACCCCTAGACAAGAGTGACTTTTTTATATATATAAAAAAAAACCCGAGTATAATATAAGGGACAAAACCGATAAGAGTGACATTGGGTAAAAGTAAAACAAATGTCAACTTTCATCTTTCTCACAAGAATTCTTATCAATTTATCATCCTCACATCTTTCTCGCAAGGTCAAATTCTAGGGTTTATCTAATATTGGCACACTTTCTATATTGATTTGTTTTTACACATTCCAAATATAGCAAGATTAAAATTATTTTTATCCACTAATTTTACATTTTTTTTAATCTTGCATTCAATTTGCTCCACTCAATTGAAATCTTCTAAATTATTGTGTCAAAAAGTGAAATGTCAATATTAGTTGAATGAAAGGAGTACTGTTTATTTCAAACCAAGGGAACATATAAAAAGAACACAAAAAATAGTTTCTAATTAATATCGAAATTTTAGTTTCAAATTTTTTACATTGATTGTTTTTAAAAACTAGCTCAATTATTATAATATATTTTGAAGTGATTTTAAATGAACTCTTAACTTTAAATGAAAAAATAAGTATAGTGTAATAAATGGTAAATTATGCAAAATAGGAAAACTGTTGGAATTCAGTAAAAAAAATAGAGAATATTGCATTTCATCATCCTCTATTCTAGAGAAAAGTTTAGGAAAACTACTAGACCTGCTCTTTCTTATTTCTTAGTAAACTGCTCACCAATTATGATCTTCATGAATAAATTTAATACAGCGATGAGTCGGATGACAATCAAACAGTATCTATAAAATACAATTAATGTCATAATAAATTAATAATTAATTAAAAGTTGAAAGTTGACATTGGCAAATTCAACTTTAGACCCAAATAAGAAGAATTCAAAATGCTGCAGATTAGAAGAAATGGCAAACGTGTAAAGAGAGAGATTCAAATTTCACTTTTTACCAATCTGTATAGAAGAAAATGTCAACAGTCGGTGAAAGATAAAAATGGGATCACTCCTGCTTCCCCCTAACTACATCAACAACATACTGATGCAGTTTCTGGCCAAAAGTATCGGTGGAGAAGGACTCGACAACATGCTGCCGAGCTTCTCTTCCCATTCTCTCCGCCATCTCGTGGTCCTGAAGAAGTTTAGCCATGGCGGAACAGAAATCCTGTGGAGTGGGATCACAGAGGAATCCCGTTGTGCCATTCTTGACCGTCTCAACAGGGCCGCCACTGTTGCAAGCAATAACAGGCTTACACGACGCCATTGCTTCTAGAGGGACAATGCCGAAATGCTCATCCTGTAATCCAATCATACAATTACCATCATGGCTCTAGCCATCCTCTCAGTTGATGATGATAGGTGCAAAGTTCATCCGTACCTTTGGTGTGTAAAGAAGGCATAAGCACTCTGAAAGAAGCGCATTTCTTTCTGATGTGGGACAAGATGCGATGAACCTGACACGATGTGACACGCCTTTTTGCTTCGCTAAAGTCTTCAATTCGTGGAAGTACTCAGCATTCTCTCTGAGGCGCGCATCATATCCACCTGAACGTGATAATATTCACACTAGTTCTTATTTATGTGAAGTCGATAATGCAGGAAACATGATGAAGGTGGGATCCAGTGTGCCATATGTCCACTAACTAAACTAACATCATGACAATCTTGAATCATACAATTGTAAGAGCAAAATGATGACTTGCCTACAATAGTCAATGAACTTTGAACCCGGGTAGTAGGTTGAAGATCTTCTTCTTCAAGAGTGTAAAGCAAAGCAAAGGCTGATATTGCTAATTCTATGTTCTTTTTCCTTTCAAAACGATTAATTGATAGGAAATTCAACCTGGACAAACGAAATATCTGAGCATAAGGTTCCACAAGAGAGAGGAAAACAAGAAACATAGGTATCAAACCCAGATGTGGATAATAAATGCGCAGCGTGTTAGTTACTTAATATCATCAGGTTCCTGGAACTGATTCAAATTGACTGCAGGGTACAGCACAGCTGGTTTGATTCCGCGTGCATCGAGATTCTTAAATGTCCTTGCAAATGTAGCTGCGGTAAATTTGCTATTCACAAGAATTAAATCCGCCATACCTACAGTAACAGAAGGTTATTCATTGAGAATTTAAATTCAGAGCAAAGAGAGAACAAGAAAACAAAATATTAACATACTGAGAAGGCGAATACCATGGAATACCTGTTGTAACTTGTTCTATCAAGTCAATGGGTAACCGATAAAGCCTCCTTAGGAAAGTAGTGTGTTGAGCTAGCAGGAGATCTGGAAAATGACAGTAAAATACAACCTGCACAGGTAAACAAATGCATGATTCTATCCCTTAATGTATCATTGGGTAAGCATTGGAGAGAACTGGTACCTTGGTTGATTTCTTCAATTTAATCACTGGAATAACAGCAGACACCTGATCTACGAGTATAACATCGAACGAAGCCCATAGAAGCATCACACAAATGGCAACAAAAATGCAGCGGAGATAAGCACACACTGCGTGGAGGCGATAGAAAATATGCCGAGGAAGAAAAGAACCATATACAGTAACTGGGAAGATTCCTGGATAGTAGTTGTTGCATTCAGAAGACAATGAAAATTACAATGAACTACGTTATCAGCAATAACAACGTAAAACAACAGCTCCTACCAGACAGAGTTTCTTCAAAGCAACGTGTTTTATCATGATGTGATGTAAAAACATGAACATTATGTCCATGAGAAGCAAGCTCAACAGCTGCATCTACAATTAATCGTTCAGCTCCACCTATAAAATAAAATCAAGATTAGTTATATCAAGTCAAGAGAGGGGGAGGGGAAAGGAAGAGATTTAAAAGGGTGAAATATTTAAGGTGTAATGCAGGACTATTTTTTCCACATCTACAAAAGCCAGACCCAAATGTTTCTATCCTATACCACTCGAACAAAATAAGCTTCTTTACGAGGATGGGCCAAGATATATCCTCACAATCATAACATTACATAGGATAATATATAAACAAATAAGAGCAGTTTTAGCTATCACTGAAAAGCAAACTTACCAATGCCAAGGTCAGGGTGGATGATAGCTACGTTCAACTTCGAGTTCTCCGATTTCTCCATCTTCTATATTTCTTCAATTCACAACAATTAAAATAAAGGTCAAAGGAAAAAGGAAAAACTTTGTGGTAAAGAATTTAGCTCCAAAACAAACAAATACCAAACAAAATGAATACAGATTCCCCATAAAACTGAGATGCATATAAAAAGACAATGCAATCCACCAACAAAAAAAACTCTTGATCAGAAAGGGTTACTGGAAATTTAAAGTTTACAGCTGGAGTAAAAAAAGACCCATCAAAACACACCATAACTGAAAACTCAACATCCAATAACTTTCTAAAGATGCACAAATCTGACAGAAAAATAGGCAAAAAACCCAAATTCGAGACATCAATCGAATTGCATTCAGTTACACGTAAAATAAACTGACCTAATCAGATTCTTGGTAGATCCTGCAGTTCAAACAGATGCCCAAGATTCTTGGAACATGATGATTTCTAAACTTGAAATCGATCCTTTTGATTAAACTTACGACTTCAACATGAAAAATACAATTAACTGAATTATGATTAAAGTTAAAAGGGGTTGCAAGTCAAACTGTCAACTTGAACAATACAGCAAACTTCCATCATAGCAGGAAGCTCAGAAAGAATGAACACGGTACCTTCTCAATAGCTTAAGCTATTATGGACGACAGCAAAAACCAGAAGAATGTTCACAACTGTATATAAACCCCCACTGCCTTGTACATAAATTCTACTAACTATGGCCATAAATTCAAATTTATATAAAGACCAAATGTAAGAGGATCAACTGCATGGAACATGTAGACCGGCCCAAGTACAAGTTAAGGAAAACCAGTTTGTGTGCTGAGCCTATGTAATGAAGAATGGCGGTGACAACCTTCTAAATCAGAAAAGGAAATAAATTACCCTAACAACAAAACATTTCTACACAGACAAAGAAGGACCCAATTAGCACAACCCTTCTAACAGCATGCCCAACTACACCAGTCATATAAAGGCCACAAGCTAGCACCAACCCTTTTCCTGGTTAAGAAACTTTCGAGCACAGCTCTCTGAAGGATTATTAACCAAGCTTCGGATTGACCTTGATGGTTATTGACCATATATCGAAACTTCCACAAAAGAAATATGTTGAGAGTCTTGAGATAAAAACAGATCTAACAAATTGGCACAAATTACGACGAATTCCAACATCTACCAAGCTCAGTAGCACTACTAGAAAATTAGAAAAACAATGCTTATTGTTTTTATAACCTTTCCATTGATCAAATCAAATGTCAATCAAAACAGCTTTCATTACACAATTTGCAAGCTTGAAGTTTGAAAATTCATCGACACGCAAACAAAGGTTGAATGCAGCAGTGTGCAGTTCAATTTCAAGAATGCAGTAGTCTCCAAGTCAGCAGAAAAAATTAATTCCAGCCAAGATGCCAACTTTATGAAACCATTCCATCACAAAGCAATTTCTGGAGAAATCCAAGTGGGAAAAACACACACTGCATTCACATCAAAGTCCAATAATAGAAGAGGATAACAGCAAAAGAGTTTATCATCTCACCATAATTGATACTAACACTATGTCACCATCTGCATTCTGCAGCATAGTCTATAAAGCTGTATAGAGGGACTACTCTGCCTCCATATTTCTCAAAACCATCTCAGGCACAAAAAAGAAACTCTCTCTCTCTCTCTCTCTCTCTCTCTCTCTCCCTCTCTCTCTCTATCTGTCTCTCACACACACATGATCAGAAAGGATTAACAGAAACTTAAAAATTACAGCTGCTGTAAAAAGAAAATATGAAAAGCCCGTAAAAACACACCGTAAATTAAAAATTCTGCATCCAAGACTCGAACTTTCCAGCTAAAAAATGCACGAGTCAGACCAAAAAAATAGAAAATTTTCCAAATTCGAGCTGCTGTGAAAAATTAATTATGAACAGAACTGCATTCAAATAAACGTAAAATAAAATCCAACCTAATCAGATTCTTGGATGATCCTGCAGTTTGAATCAGATGCCCAAGAAAGTGAGGAAGAAAACATGTAGTGGCAATTATAATTCGTGATATTTCAGCCTTCAAATCTCCCAAGCCTTCAAGTAGGCCCAAAAAACATTAGAAGGCCCAAAAAGCCCAAATTAAAAGCTACTGCACAAGCAGATGAAAACAGAAACATCGACCGAGAGTTCGAAGAGGACGATGAAGATGAACGTGCCGGTTCCAGCCGGAGAAGAAGTGGGGCCCAAATTGACTCGTATGCTTTCCTTTGTTGGTGCTGGATGTAAGTTCATCAAAATTTAACTCTCAATTGAGAAATTTATTGTTTTTTTGGGTTTGATAACTCTGATTTCTGCAAATATTTTCAGTTTTATGCACTTTTGGGATTAATAAGTGGATGGATTTCGAGAAGAAAGCCGCTGATAAGAAGCGAGAACAAGAGAAGAGTGGTCAGCTACTGGAAAGTTCACCTTCAAGCTGAAATGGGATGGATGTATTCTTAAACTTTATTGTAATGGTGAAAATTTGGGATGTTCTTACACTTCAATTCCTACTCTTATATGAACGTGTCGTTAAATGGTGAAAAGGGGGACCTAATCCATTCATCTGTTGATTAACTCCTTTCGAATTCATCATTAGGAGACTGTCAAATTGGGTATTTTTAGAAATGTCGATTTTTAAAGTTGGATATGTTTTGCAAATCAGGAATCTGTTGTTGTTCGTGAGCAGTCCTTAATGCTATCAGATGGCTTCTCCATTTGCAAAGTACTGATCCCTTCCTCATTAGTATTACCTTTGTTGGATAATAGATGTCGGTTTATTCTCAAGTCCTTTCTTCTTCGCCGGAATTTTCAGTGGTAAAAATTTTTCCCAACAGGCACGTGGTCGTTGGAAACTTTTGTTCCGCGGGTGGTCGCCGGAACTATGCTTTGAGTGTTCGATGAAGCATACTCCACGGAGGGACCCTTTCGTACTAAAATGAGTTGTGAAAGATGATTGTGATTTGAAAACGATCAACCTTTTCCACAGTCAGCCCCAGGGGAGATGAATTAATGTATAGCAAGAAGTTCGGGCACAATTTATCTATTAAGAAGTTGTTCCACAAACTCATTAAACAGTTACTACAATCCTAGCACAGAATGGTGGAACCGAAAACCAGGTTACCGGAAACCTTCAATCACCACCTGTTGTCGGAACACCAGAGCATTCAATCTCACAGGCCGGAAAATCAGCAAGTAATCAATACCAGACACCCATCGATCATACTAACGACTCTCCTAAAATTACGACTTCAACTGGCCGTGACTGCGGTACCAACAATAGCTGTATTTGATTCAAACTTACAGAGTGACGAGATGAAGATTAAAATACCTCAAATCTGCAAGAATCTGACGAAGCCAAATTGTTTCATCTGCATTGTATGCAACAACCCTATATTCAATTTAATTTGTTGATTTCAACACAGTAGGTTGCTTCTTAAAGCGCCACGATTTTTTAAAAAAAAACAAGAAAAGAGGCATAGCATGTGGTAGAACAACGACTGTCGGGACAACCAATCCAATCTGCATTAGAATAGGCTACCGCTAACGCTGGGGAGCTCGCCGAGTGTAGAAAAAGATCAAACTCCAAGGTACCTTTCAAATAACTCAAAATTCTCTTCACAACATGAACGTGAGTAGTACGAGAACCATGCATAAACTAAAAAACCATATTAACAACGTAAGCAGTATCTGGACGAATTATAGTCAAATATTGCAAATCACCAACCTTACTACGATATTCTATGGGATCACCAAGAAGGTCCCCATCAACATAGGATAATGTAACTCTAGAAACACTAAGTGTGCGTACAAATATAAGTGTATGAAGATGAACTTTATTAAGTAAATCAAACACATATTTCTGTTTGGACAAAAATAAGCCAGAATGAGTATGTGACACCCAAATTCCTAGATAATAATAGAGATCCTCCAAATCCTTCATATCAAACTCTCAAACTTACGGAGCCCATTTCAAACCATGTATAGACTTGTGTAAACGACATAGGTAATTTGGGTTGGAGGGATGCACGACACACTTAGATTGACGCATATAAAATTTCTCATTTAAAACCATGGGAAAATGCATTTTATCATCTAATTGACGAACATTTCAATTATGAGAGGTAATAGTGGTAAGAACTAAAGGCACATTGGTAGGTTTCACAACTGGACTAAACGTTTCAAAATAATCAATTCTAGCCAATTGTTGAATTATGAAAACAACAAGTGTGACCTTGAACCACTCTGCAGACCCATCAAAATTATATTTAATTTTATATACCCATTTACACCCTAGTTCATGAATATTGTAGTCACGAGATACCGATTCTCAGGTATCATTTTTAATTAAAGTCGTATACTCATTAAGCATGGCCTAACGCCAGCGAGGATCTTTGGATGTCGATCTGTTTAAAATTAGAGGGTTCTAATTTTAGGGCATTTATTTTTTAATTCATTAGGCGATGGGGGTTAGTAATACCATTTGTAAGACGAATAATCATGGGATGAGAATTCAAACAAAGGTGGTAAACGAGACGAGAAGCTAGACCAAGAGAAGCATACTACACATGACTAGGAGTTGAATCGAAGAGAGGGTAGGTTGAGATGAGACAGACACTGGACTCGAGGATACACATTCTGAAGATAAAGACGCTTGAGACATGGACTATTGATGAAGCTTAGCGCCAACAAGATAAGTCACGACGGCCGAGGGCGACGAGGTGACATGAACGATGTCGGTAGTGGAGCCACGGTTGAGACCAGCGAGACGCGAAGGAGAGAGGGTGAGAATACCGCCTCAAAAATTAGATTTGATTGAATGATATCGATGAAACCCAGGGGCAACTCTGAACTCGACTGGACCATCGTATATAAAATAAGAGGGTTGGAAAATGGTAATATCGACTTGTTAGAGAGGTGACTACGATAGAGAATTGTTTCTCGTGAAAAAATATGGCGGTTGATATAAACACGGCCTTTAATGGAACCAAGACAACTACAATCTCTAACATTTTGAAGCATAACCAAAAAGGATACAATATTTCATTTTAGGCTGTAATTTATCTATCAAGAATTCATCCGAAGTGGAAAATATGAACGGCCTTTTTTTAAAAAAAAACCATGAGATGGTAGATGATGAAATAATTTTTTGAAAGGTGAAACACCCCCTAAAACTGAGATAGGTAGGTTATTCATGGTAAACATTGCTTGAAAGGCGACATAAACCCAGAATTGAGCAAGCAAGCCAGATTGAATTAACACAGTACAAGTCATTTCAATAATATGCCCATGTTTACGCTCAACAACACCATTCTAAGCCTTGGTGCATGGACAATATTTCTAGAAAATTATTCATGATTTTCAAAAATGTTGAGTAAGAATAGAATTATCAAATTGCCGCCCACCATCACTTTGAAATATTTTAATTTTTCAATTAAAAAATTTTCCAACCATATTTTGTAAGTTAAAGAATTGTGAGTAAATTTTTGATTTTCGACGTAAGGGATAAATCCATGTAAAAGCAAAAAAATCATCAACAAAAATAACAGTCACGAAAACTTTGATTTAAAAAAATGGTGATTGCCAAAGACCACTGTCAATTAAATACAAAGGTTATGAGCAAAATGTTTAACCATTTCATAAGGCAAGCGATGAACTTTGCCCAATTTACAACAATACTACCGTTATGAAATTTCATTCAAAATACATGAAATACTTTTATTGGAAACTAAAAACTCTATTACTTTTGAAGAGGTATGACCAAGACGAGCATTCCAACTCCTGAGTAGCTAAAAATGTGGGTACTGATGATAGAGAACTGACTATGGTAGGTTGAATATGATAGACTCCATGCTTACCAGAACCTTGAAGTAGTATTTCCCCCTTGATTTGGTCATTTACCCAAATAGAAGAATCATCACACGGTAAAATTCTTTTGCTTATAACTTAATAATGGACAACAAAGTATGTTAACTTTGGGGACAAGATGGACAAATGACAAGGTGAGAAGACGACTAGCAATTTTAATATTAATTCTTCTAATATTTTTAATAGGGAGGGAAGTATCATCACCAATAACAACCGAACATGACCCATTAGAAGTATATAGTTTTGTTAAAAAACTTTCTGAAAATATATGAGGAAGCTTTAGGACAAAACAATAAACTCAATATATCTTCAATTATGCTTGGTCCAAACACATATGAACGGGCAAAAGTCCAAATTCTGACTAACATACAAATGACTGAAGAGGTTACCCATGAAAAGTACTTAGGAGTTAGGACACCCAATAGTTTTTGGATGACTACACTGGAAGGAATTAAGAATAGTATAACTTGTACTTGTACTAAAGTTGAGAGTTGAGAACATAAAACAACTTTCAAATGGGGTAAATATTTATTTTTATTTATTAAAAATATTTATTTTTATTTTTAGAATAAAAAATGATTGGCCTAACCCAGAGATTTTCTCAAAAGAAGATTGCTACAAAATCAAAAGTGCAGCAGCACTGTCATAGCGAGACTAGTTCTACGTGTCATGATAACGTGCAAGGTCATCATCCATCCATCGGCAAAAAATAGCCACGTCGACAAATATCGATGCTCATTCCTGCCATCTCATTCAACGATGTCGCGCCAAGTGGCGATCATGCAGATCATCTGCCTGGTTCACCAGAGAGAGCTTGCTTGGAAGGGCTGATAGTATGAATTTGGACGTGGGATAGGTTTTTGTTTTGTTGTTGGAAATAAGTGGGGAATC
>JAULKM010000009.1:11962639-11976500 GCA_032355605.1 Rubia tinctorum
TGCCATGTCTTCCACCAGGAATGCATCGATCTATGGCTGGAGAAGCACAAGACCTGCCCCGTGTGCCGGCGGAGCCTTGACACAGCTCTCGAGTCACCGGAGAAATCCCCAGTGTCGTTAACGAACAACATCGGGGTTCCGGTGGTGGTGGTGGAGGGCGAGTCGAGCAGACACAGCTTCTGCATTTCCATCAAAGGGGAGGACGAGAACGAGGCAGGCCCCAGCTCGAGGGCCCGTCTCGTTCCGAATGGGGGCAAGTTCCCTAGGTCACATTCGACGGGGCACTCGATAGTTAGGAATAGAGAGGAAGAAGATAGGTTTACGTTGAGATTGCCGGAGCATGTGCATGCAAAGATACTTAGGGGGCACAACTGGAGCAAAAGTTGCACCACTTTTGGAGAGTTTAGATGCAAAGGACCAGAGGAAAGAACTGGCCAAGGGTTAGGTTTTGGTGAGGCTTCGGGGTCTTTTCCAACGGATATTACCGATAGAGTATGAGAATTGTTTCATCTTCAGCTTCCTTTCGTCTGGACCAATTTGTAACACTTTGAACATTCTTCCTCTAATAGATTTTAAGATAGTGAGTATATTTCAATAATATTGTTGTTGTTTTTGTAGATTTAGGGATAGTGTTTGTTTCTATGGATGTAACGGAGATGTAGCCTCACGTTGATGAGAATGTAGTGTCAGTGATAAATCGATTCTACATGTGAAAAGAAGAAAAGGAAATAGAAAGAATCTACAAATTACTTAGTACTCTTCAGTTGTCACACTTATAATTACAACTTTTGAATATATGGTTCCTTCAATATTATAGTTTTTTGGAAGTCTCTTTGTAGGATACTTGGTCAAAGTGTGACGTGCTAACCCCATAAATAAGTACCAAGATCAGAGCATCGCGCAGCGCAACTCGATTCTACTCAGTGCGAGATGAAATTTAGAGCATATCAGCAGAGCATTCGAGCCGGCCAAACTATTAGAGCATCTGCAGTGATGAAATACAAGATGTTGTAACTTGACGTGTCATGCCATATATTCTAACAAGGTAGCTTTCAAGCTACATACTCGCTCAATGATAAATCACACGCTATATTAGGTCACACGTATCCCTAGTATATGTCGAGACACAGTGATATGCCTAATGGTAAATCCACTAATACGACCTCAAACATGTATCGTGAAATGCTCTCTAACGGTAGCTACAACAAGATACTGGTTCAGTTTCTGGCCAAAAATCTCCATAGAGAACGACTCTGCAACATGCTTGCGAGCTTCTCTGCCCATTCTCTCCGCCATCTCCAGGTCTTGGAGAAGTTTAGCCATAGCCGAACAGAAATCTCGTGGCATGGGATCACAGAGGAATTCCGTCACGCCATTCTTGATCGTCTCAAAGGGCCCGCCACTGTTGCAAGCAATAACAGGCTTACAGGATGCCATCACTTCCAGAGGGGCAATGCCGAAATGCTCATCCTGTAACCCAACAGTACATTATATCCTCTCAGTTGGTAAGTGCAAATTTCATTCCTACCTCAGGAGTATAAACAAGGCAAAGGCACGAAGAAAGAAGCGTGTTTCTTTCTGATGTGGGACACGAAGTGAGGAACTTGACACGATGTGACACGCCTTCTTGCTTCGCTAAGGCCTTTAGTTCAGTCAAGTACTCGACGTTCTCTCTGAGGCTTGCGTCGTATCCACCTGAACATATAGTATTTGCACTAACATTATCAGAATCCTAAATCATACCAATCGTAAGAACAATGGGATGACTTGCCTGCAATTGTCAATGAACTTTCTGCCCGGGTGGTAGGTTCAAGAACGTCTTCCTCAAGAGTGTAGAGCATATTGCTAAATCTATCTTCTTTTACCTCTCAAACCGATTAATTGATAGGAAATTCATCCTGGAAGAACAAAATATCTCTACTTAAAGTTCCACAAGAGAGCAAAAAAATATATAAAATATCGCAGTTAGTTACTTAATATCACGAGGTTCTTCAAACTGATCCAAATTGACGGCAGGGTTGAGCACAGCTGCACAGCTGGTTTGATTCCATGTGCATCGAGATTCTTAAACGTCCTGGCAAATGTAGACGCGGTAAGTTTTCTATTCACAAGAATTAAATCCGCCATACCTACAGTATCCGAAGGTTGTTCATTGAGAGTCTGAATTTAGAGCAACAAGAGAACAAGAAGCTTCCTTAAGAAAGATCCGCCATACCTGTTGTTACTTGCTCTATCAAGTCTATAGGCAACCGATAAAGCTTCCTTAGGAAAGTAGTGTGTTGAGCTAGCAATAGATCAGGAAAATTACAGTGAAAAACAACCTGCATTGGTGAAAGATTACATGATTCTATCCCTTAATGTATCCTTGCGTAAGCGTTAGAGAGAACTGATACCTTGGTTGATTTCTTCAACCTAATCACTGGAATAACAGCAGACACCTGATCTACGAGCATAACATTGAACGAAGGCCATAGAAGCATGGAAACAAAAATGCAACGGAGGTATGCACACACTGCATGGAGGCGGTAGAAAATATGCCGAGGAAGAAAAGAACCGTATACAGTAACCGGGAAGAGTCCTGGATAGTAATTGCTGAATTATTAGCCTACATATTGAATACTGAATAGTAATATTCAGAAGACAACAATGTGAAACCAATGGATCGTACCAGACAGTTTCTTCAAAGCAACAAGTTTTATCATAATGCGATGTAAAAACATGAACTATATGTCCACGAGAAGCAAGCTCAACAGTTGCATCAACAACTAATCGTTCAGCTCCACCTACAAAACAAAATTAAGAATAGCTATATCAAGTTAAGAGGGAGGGGGGAGGGGAAAAGGAAGAGATCTAAGAGGGTGCAATATACAATATGTAATGCAAGACTATATTTTCAACATTTACCGAAAGTAAAATGTTTTGAAACATCGGTAAACTTTAAGATGCTATATACGAGTAATTCAAGATGATCGAATCTGATGAAATCTAATATCCCTTTTAGGTTAATAAAACCCCTTTGGTAAGTGATGAACTCAAAAACTGAAATAAACACGATTACAGAGCTGACAGATACACGAACCAATGTACCATAGTCAACAGATTCCCAACATTTTCAACTCCTGATACGTATCAAGCGTTTGTTAGTAAAAGAACCAGGATTCCATCAGACCAGAATAGGAATAGACGAAATGTGCAATCTATCCACTCCTAAGTTGTAAAGATCCTGTCCCTAACTCCACATCGTACACATTCAACTCTGCCTCAAACAAGAAGCAGGGGGATTGATCATTATCCTATTTCTATCCAAATCACAAAAACTAAAATTCTTTGCCTCAGAATCAGAAAATCACGTAGGATCAAAACAAACAAGAGAGCAAACTTGAAAATCCACACAACAATGTTTACCAATGCCGAGGTCAGGGTGGATGATAGCTACATTCAACTTGGAGTTCCTCGATCTTTCCATCTTCTATACCTCTTCAATGCAGAACAATGAACTTACAGATTTCAAAAATAATAATAAAACGCGGGTCCAAAACTAACTAAAACCGAAATTCGGAGCAAAATGAAAATTTACAGAGCACATACACAAAGCTGCAGCAAGGTTGAGGGAGTCGTGTGCGAGCCGAGCTGAATGGGTTGCGCGTGATAGGGGAGACACTACTGTTCGGTGGCGTGTGCACCTCACACGCTCCGGGAAACACCACCGTGTGCACAATCCAGTCCGCCTACCTCCACGCCGTGCAATCGCTGTAGCTCTTTCGAGGTCAACAGAAGGCGGGAATCCAAAGCCGTCAATCGCCGCCGCCTTTTGGTGTTCTAGCGTTTGGTTTTGGTGATTGCAATCAACAATTTAGCGTCCAGGTGATACAAATTGCCTTATTTTGGGCCAAACTCTAATTTATGGAAAGTATGGGGAGCTTAAAATTTCAAACAAAAACACTGGGATTTGAAATCCAGTGCATTTGCAGAGAGTGTCAATGGCTTCCAATCTCAAGTCCTTCAATCCAAACAAGCATCTCAAAGAACAGTAATCTCTCGCTCTCTAATCTCTTCTTTGAATTCACGCCTCTTTACTTTTTGTAGATTTTGAATTAACACGTTTTGTGCGGGAACAGATTCGTGAGCAATTTAACAGGATCTTCAAAATTGGAACTCTTCTTGCTCCTATCTGCTGTATCTGTAAGCAAAAAGAATTTCCTCCTAAGCTTTTTCTTTTGCTTCGAGTTTTGTTACGAAAAGTAGTGTTTTTCATCGGTTTTTTGTGGTTTCAGGGAGTAATGCTTATACGACGGGCTCTTGGCTGCCGTTATTTGATCGGTAAATTACATATTAGTCTCATGTAATTACTGTGTTATTGCACCAATTGTATGATTTTGAAGGTGCATTGTACTTTTGAGTGTCTACTTTCCTATAGATTTTGGAATTTCGTTTTTGTAGGATACGATGAGTCAGAAGCCTCTTCGAAGAAAAATGATGGTGAAATTGTTGGGAACAACAGGCTGAGGGCTTATAGTACTGCTGTGATTGTTGATTTCCTCGCCGTTCTTGTCCCGTTTGTTTCATTTCTTACCGTAAGTACTTCAGGATTTTTCTGATTTCCTTCCATTATATGGTGCATATAGCTTTCACTCATTTCATTTTGTTCTAGAAGTTGGAAGCAGGATCTTATAACTGTAAGTGCCTGATTGTTTTAAAACGCCTTTTTTTTTTATATTGATTTTGCTTTATACAAATTTGGTTGAGATGTTTGAGATTATGATTGGTTTGTCTCACTTTTTGTTGATGCTTTCTGGTGTCAAATTGTGATTTAGATTCTTGACAAATGGCTTTTCCTAAATGTTCAAAGAAAGTGAGGTTGATTAGTGGTTTTTAGTGTAACATACAAATAATGGTGTGGCTCAGAATTTCTCTGTCACCAGTATGGATTCTATATGTATTTACAGCATCATCTAGGGTGTCATTGTTATAGTTAGTCTCGATAACTTTAACCGCTTTTGCTAGGTTTTGTCTGGGTGGATATATCTGATTACTACTTTGGTGATCTTGTTGCTGCTCATCCTATTCTCATCTGGAAGGTGAATTCATATTCCTGGAGTTCTCTAACTCACTTTTTCATTGCGTCGTACCATCTATTATGTATAAAAATGTCTGAAATCATCCAAATTCACTTATTTAGGACTGCCTGCGTACAAATGAGCAGCAGTAAGTTTATAGGATTTGTTCGATTTGATAGTGTATTAATCTTCAATACAGAATTGGATCTTTGTATTGTCAGGAAGATGTTGCACACTCATTTAGAAGAAATGTCTCATCCTACAGGGTATATATGGTATGTAAAAGAATGTGTGATTTCTTTTTGTTTTATTTTGCTAGATTTCTTTGATGGATGCATTGTGTATTTCTTGATAAAGTTTTCGATACAATGGTAATTGCTACAGATGCTTCTCACATGCTTGTGTATTTTGGCTGTTGACTTCAAGATATTTCCTAGAAGATATGCTAAAACTGAAACCTATGGCACTAGCTTGGTAAGTTTCGCTAAAAGGCCAATATTGTGAAATTATTACACATTTTTGACGTTATCCACGGTATAAAAATGCTGACTTCCATTATAATGATAATTACATATGGGGGAGCTAGATCATTTTATACACATTAGCTTCTCCATATCCATTTCTCTGGCTACCTAATACCATAAATTATACTGCAGTTTATCAAACCTGAAGATTCTCCATGTGCTTAAATTATAATAATTGACGTGACGATTTCTAGAGAACTCATGTTTATATACGTAGTGAGATCATTCATTCGCTATAATGTTTCTTGAATGCAGTCATTTCTGTGTGATATTGCTTTTAATTCTATTGATTGTTTGCATTTTCTCTTCTTAATATATGCCACTTCTAAAGGTCTTTACAACCTACCTCAATATTTTTCTTTTCCATCCTTCAAATATGCTGGAACATCAATTTCATAGTGAGATAAAGGTTTAGTTGTTGTTAATGTTATCAAGCCTCGAACTTTTTTTTGTTATGCTAGACTTTTCCCCGCAATCCAGGCAATTTGAATTCTATGTGAAACCTTTTTAATGTATGAAGATCCTGATTGGCTAGTCGTCTTGCCTTTCCTTTTTGTGCTACATCAGATGGATGTTGGGGTGGGGTCATTTGTTTTAGCCAACTCCTTGGTTTCACGACAGGCACGAGGCACTTCAGTTAGGTGAGTGATTCTTTTTCTTGTTAATGTTCTAGATGCTTCATTCTTTTTTGGAAAGATATATTGGGTTCCGTAAAAAGGAGAGCTGCCAATTTTTTTCTTTATACATTTGCTTATAGGTGTTATTGTAGAGATCTTTTGGGGTGCAAACTAGGAGGGTCAATAATTTGAGTACAGTACCACTAGACATCAAGCCTAAGGCAAAGCTACATCATGCAAACTTTAAAGAAAGCAAACTGTTCCAAGATCTTTTTGCTGAAATCTTTTTTTTAAATCTGCGAAGGTACACAATTCACCTACCATAAAACTAAATCCAAATTCAGATTGTGCATATTTTTTACCATAAGTTCGGAGGTGGTTGTATATGTGTTCTTAGCTATACAGATGTCTACTGGAGGAGTCGTATCTCAAAACATATCTATGGGCTTGAGATTTTGTTGCATACTGCTTAGTGGGATGTTTTAGCAGCATGCTCTTTTATTTGTTGTGATATCATACTTCTATTTCGCATAGCATGCTTGAAAGTGTTCCGTTATTTCCCAGATACTTGGCACTGCTTATGCTGGTTTTTTTGTTTCAGGTCTCTGAGAAATGTTGTTAGCTCCTGTAGTCCTCTGATTCTTCTGGGGTTTGCTCGACTTATTTCTACTTCCGGGGTTGATTATCAGGTGGATTAACTTTGATTTACATTTACCTTTGTCCAGTGCGGTAGATGTAAAGGCTTGGGTTATTGAGCATGATTCATCTAGTTTAATCTGTCTCCTATTACTATGAAAATGGTTGATATCTTTCGAAGTCTGAAAGCTTTCATGTCAGGGGGCCTAATACTTGGTGTCTGAAATGCAAAACATATCGTATTAAACTCTATTATAGTCCTCTGTAAGTGTTGGGTATCTTTGAAATGGAAGTATGAAGGGGCATCTTTATCCTTATTCTTTTTTTGCAGGTTCATGTTGGGGAATATGGAGTGCACTGGAATTTCTTTTTCACACTTGCTGGTGTGGCAATTCTTACGTCATTAATTAATGTACCTCCAAGATATTGTGGTCTTTTGGGTTTCTTTGTTTTAGCAGGTCAGCATCATTATTTTGTATTCCAAATCTCGCTATGGTGATCAAGATATGATTTTCTTATATACTTCCTGGGATCATGTTTTGCTGTTGCTGTAGGATACCAGTTCTGTTTGTCGCTTGGGCTGAATGAGTACTTGCTCTCTGATGATAGGGGAACAGATGTAATTAGCCAAAATAAGGAAGGAATATACAGCATGTTCGGTAAGCCAGTGAAATTATCTGGTTCATCCAAATTGGCCAACGGTCCTGTTTTCTCTTTGTTTTTTAGATGTATGTTCATACATGTTACATGAATTGCTTTGTCTTTCTTTCAGGATACTGGGGTCTGTATCTTATTGGAGTGCAACTGGGGAATCTTCTTTTGTTTGAAAATCATGCCAACGTTACATCAAGAGCCAGTAACTGGGCAAGAATAAGAGTTTGGATTTTTTGTCTTTTGTTCTGGTATACTTTGTTCTTACCAACGTAGTAGTGTGATGAAGATATGCTTATCTATTTCATGGTTCTGATTACTAGGCAATGTCTTCCATCTTGATATTTCAGGTCAATAACTTTATTTTTGGATCAGTTTGTGGAGAGAATCTCCCGCAGAACGGTAGGCATGACTCTGATTCTAAAAGTAGCGAATTCATTTATCAGCTTTGATATCCATCCCTTTTTATAGTTTCTGTAACTTGATTTGCCTAAATTTCATAAGATAATGAGTATAGAATGTCCTGCAGTGCAACCTGGCGTATGTTGCTTCGGTTTTGGCTCTAAATTTACAGGCAAGACTCTTTTCCTGGTTAAATTTACCGACTGTAGATATCTATTTCAAAGATTCTCAGATTAATGTGACAAAACACAAAGGTAGTATGCTACTAGATTGTTATCGTGATATGAAATTAAGCATCAAATCAAAATGTCATCTTATGTGTTTATGTTATCATCCTTAAAAGTGCATATGATATCGTCACCACTCTCCAGGTCTTGGCAATAGTCGCGCTTTCAGACTTCATCCCTGGAAGCAGATTGTCCTTGTTGGAAGAATCATTCGATCAGAATCTCTTAGCTAATTTTCTTCTGGTATGGAAGGGCCTGTTCCCAACACTCGATTTTTCTTTTCCTAACATTTCTTCACTTCACTCAACTCCTGACTTTTGCAGGCCAATTTGTTAACCGGGTTAGTCAACTTGTCTGTCGACACCCTCTTCGTGTCCTCAACCGCCGCCCTAGCTATCCTGCTCGTGTACGCCCTCATCCTGTGCGCTTCCGTCGGGTGCTTACACTACCACGGCATCAAGCTGAAGTTTTGGTAGATAAGCTAAGTAAGCTATGAGAATTAAGTAGTTTTGGTTGTTTGCTTGATAATGCATCTGAAAGTTGTCACACTGGACCTGAGTTTAGAAACACCATAGTACATGGGTGAGGAAACTTGTACAAAAACTGCCATATATTCCAAACGAAAGATAGAAACAAATGAATTCATTCACATTCACATGCACATGCACATGCACATGCACATGCACTGCACATGCACATGCACATGCACATGCACATGCACACACTTGAGTTTGCCTAACTGAGTTAGAATTCACAGGGACTTGGGATTCAGCGCCCAACAATGCCCAATTCTTGAATTATTCGGTGAAAACCGACCCCAGTAGCGGATGCAGAATTATAAAATGATGGTTCAAAATTTCAAAAAAGCAGGAATATGTACATTGCATTTTATCAATTATGATTTCTCAAACCAAATTCTTTTAATTTTTTAATGTGAATTATTGGGTAATATGGTACTAGTTTGGCGGTGATCACATGGATTCCCCTGCAGAGTCTCAGACAGGTTGGACCAGGCCTTTATCTCTCTCCCTCATGTCCAGATAATGGTACAGTTCCCAGTGTTTTCCTGCCTTGTTTCCCTTTCTTACACTGACACCCTTGTTTTTTTTTTCCAGCGCCTGGTTAAGTCCATTTCTGGAAAACTTATCTTTGACCGTCAATTTCTATATTTTTAGGACCATGATTCACTATAGTTCCGGATTACATTAACTGAATAAAAAAATGTTCTATTTGTGCCAAGCTAAACATGCCAAACTGTCTGATAAAATAACAAATTCCAATAATGTTACGCCCTTCATCCCATGCAAATCTGCACGCTTATTATTTGACAATCAAATTTGTCGAAATTGAACCATATATTTAAATAGATATATGAGATATTTCTATATTCTTTGTAACATGTAGTTTCTGAATATTAGTTTTTTATATGCATTTATTATCCGTATTTATATATATTTACAGTCAAACATATGAGACACATCTCCCTGCGTGCAATGCCATGCACTGGGTGGCACAACAACCCTCCATTCACCGTGCGAAATTACCAGCATGTCCACCTCCGACTTGAAACCAATGACAGTGCCGGAAATATTGCGTGAATATCTTATTTGAGAACTCATCATGATCATCGCCAGCAAACGGAAGTGAAGCCTTGGATTATGAAAAGGGATATGAGCCCGAGTGATCCGGATCCGACCCAGTGGATCTAACGGTTGAGCTGCATGCATCTGATTTACCAAATCCGAATCCGGCAACACGCCCTCACAAACATTCATTTTACTGCTTTTTTTCTTTTATTTGAATTTGTTTTCGTTCAAGTTATTCTTTTTTCCTTTTTCAATCTTTCCTTTGGTTTATTTTCGTTATTTATATTCTTACTTCTTCTTTTGTTTTGTAATTATTTTCTTATTTTAACTATTACTTGGAAGTAATTATATACTTATAAGTTAAGATTGAAATTCAATTTTTTGAGTAATAATTAACTTTAATTTTATATTCGAGGTCGATCATATATCATTCAAGATCTACATCTTATTTTGTGTTTCTTTTATATGCTGTATTTCTTGAAGTGTTAAATTACTTAATTTTCGTTGTAATTTTGAGTATTTTATTAATAAAAATATATTTTATTATTAATTAATTTTGTTCTATGATTCGATAAAATAAAATGTGAGCTGAGCATATAATTGAAATAAGTTTTTAATATAATAAAATATTAAAAAGTAGTATAATTAAGATTCATAATGGATAAGAAAAAAAATATTTTTTCAAAAAGAAATATATAGAATAAACCATTGGAGTAAATACACTGTACCAACCGTAAAACTCTAATTTAGCAGCTGAAAGATAGAGTAAACGAATGGAGTTGCTATTAGTTAGCACAATGTAGGACTCTAGCGGAAACCAATGGAGGGCATGAATATTGTAGCGGTTGTTAGTGATGATAAACTGTGGAAGTGAACAATTGTCTCTCCCTCTGTCATCCATCACCGTGGCAGTGGACGACAGTCTTTATATCCACCTTTGAAAAGGTTCCGATGTCGGAATCTCTTCAGGAACTAAATACAAAAGGTTTACCCCAAATTTTGTTTGATCGGAATATGAGAACTAGTATTGACAACGATCGAGCAACTTCTAACACCGCCAACAATACCACCGCAAACCACCACACGGTTATCAACATCAACAGTACCACACCATCAACACCATTACCGTTTGAGATTTCAAACACAATTGAGAACCACCGCTGTCCTTAAAATACAACATCAATTTAAAAATCGAACTTGTCAATTTTTTATAAATGTGGAAGGGAAATTTGAACCCAATTTAACCTGTTGATGATTGAAGGTTGCAAGTGTGATTTGGAGGGCGTGAAAGTTGGAGAATTTTGGTCGGTTGTGAGTATATCATCATCGATAAAACTTGAAAAGGAAGGAAAGAACTAGGGGGAAATAAAGGAGAAAGATCAATCGAGATAAGAATGGAATGAGGGATAATTTGGAAGGAGATCTTTTCAGGATTAAATTCCCAAATTTCACGGCGATTTCTGTCGTTTCTAAACTATGTGATGTTGGAAGAGTGGAACGGCGACACCGGCGTCCACATGTCGCTGTTAATAAGACAAAACTCTGCTCTTGATCAAAATTAGATCGCTAATAATTGTTTACGATGGTCATTCCAACATTCCACCTATCATTATTAATGAGCAAACCTATATCAGTGGATAGATCACTCTAATCACTTTTGAAACCCTATTCCCGTACAAATCTCACGCCACCCCTCAGCCCTAAGCTCCACCGCCCTCCGCCTAAGCTCCACCTTCCACGCCACTCCTCCGCTCTTCTAGGGTTCTCGTCCCCGCCTCCGCCTCCAGGCTCCGACACCACCACACGACCCCAATGCTGCCCTCGCCTTCACCTCCACGCTTCGACTCGCCACACGACCCCGATGCACAGCCCGCCGGAGGATTTGAGCAGGGCGCCGGATGATTTGAGCAGGGCGCTGGAGCTGGGATTTGAGCAGGGATTTGCTCTCGATTGATGTTCTTGATTGTTCTTTTTTTATTGTTCTTTGAAAATTTGAGGGATTACAGAGTTTGCTCTTCTTTAGCCTTTATATGGTGTTGGAATGATTGTTGTTGTCTGAGTTTTACTCGCCGTCGAAAACCAATCGGTTTCCAATAGGTTTTTTTGAAAGCTAAGACAGAGTTTTCGAGCTCAGAAACTATTTGAAGGCGGTTTTCTCATATTTTTAAAGGTGGTTTTTAACCGCCTTTATTGACATTTTTAAAGGCGGTTCTTGGAACCGCCTTCTATTGATAGACAATGGAAGGCAGGGCAAGAGAAGACACAATAAAAGTGTCTTTAATAATCCAATATAACCGTCTTTAATAACCCTATCTCACACTAGTTTGATTAGAATTTGCATGTCGTAGAGTTGTGTAAGATGGATGAATCACTAAACTAAATGTAAATATGTGGCCTCCGTAGCGTTGGACACACTCACGGCAGCTATACTCTGCGACTGTCTTTGGTTCCATGTCACGAGCGTACTTGGTGTAACGGCCTACACCATATCCTCGTCACATATCAAATTACATTTCAATCATTGCACATCGTTCGATAAACATGTTTAATCATTAATATGTTTAACTAAGTATGATAACAACAATTAAAAAGTTACTTTTTAGAAACTACTTGTTATGACGTATTCAGCAATATCACATACGATAATATTATTTCTCATATATCTATTCAAATATACAGTGAAACTATGATAGATAATAGTGTTATAAAGTAGGTGGGTAATTTGAGTTGAGATGGAGGGGGTTTTAGTAAAAAATCTCTTGGGCAATCATGCCTCTGGGTTTTTCTTCTTCTTTTTCTTCTTAATCTTACTCCCTTCGTTCAAATTTTATTTGCATTATTCCTTTTTAATGCAATTCTCTATCAAAATTTGACAGCACAATATTATTGTATACTCCCTCCGTCCCACTATAAATTTCTTGTTTAATTTTTTACGATTTTCAATGAACATGTTTGACCGTAAATATCTCTAGTTACCTATAATAGTGTCACATAAAAAATTGATATTTATAAAATAAATGATAAGATGAATCTAACAATATTTCACCTGGTACTTTTATTATATATAGATTAATATATATTTACGGTCAAAATTTAGAAAATTTGACTCTCAAAAATCAATTGAGAAATTTATAGTGAGACGAAGGGAGTATGATGTTGTTCAGTTTTTCGTAACAAATAGTTTTAAATAATAAATTTTTATTTATCGTTATTATATGTAAGTAAAAATATTAACGATCAAATATGTTTCTTACAATGTGATTGTGATTACGGTGTTAATAAAGGTGAGACAGATGTAGTAATTGAATTTGGGACTCGCATCATTTCTTTAGTTTTGCAACTATAGATGAATAGATGTATATTTGTCCGCCTATTGCTCATCAGTGGCGGAATTGGGCGTGAGGGCCGCGCGAGTCTGTCTTTAAATATTTGATGGTGAAAGTAGATCGTTCCAATGAATCTATATGTTTTGCTATTCGTATACTGTGTCATTACTCTTTGCGTATAGTTGGTGAAGATAGTTTGATGTAGATCTTTTCTTTTTAAGTTAATTTTCAAACGACATTGCTAAACCCTAAAAAAATTCATCTGCCAAATATTGAAGAGATGTTGTTTTGAAACAGCGGAACGACGTCATTTTGATATTTGGAAGACAAAAAAATTGATCCCAAAAACGTCCAATTCAAACCAGCTAATCGGAACCCTTTCCTCAATCCACAACACAGCCAACATTCACTACTGAACCCCCCCCCCTTAGATACCGGTATAAATCTAAGAGTGCTATATTTGTCAATAGCACCAATAGAAACATGGAATTTTTTTAAACTCGGTGCCCAGTGACGGAACCAGGAGCTCAGGCAAGAGGGGGCTGAAAAGGAGAGTATAAAATTTTTTGAACGCTTAATCCAGGACGTGGCGTGATGGGCGGGCGGCAGCCGGCGGGGGCGCGGCGGATGAACGGCCGGCACGGGGGTGGCAGAGGCGGATGAACGACCGGAGCGAACCTCGGTGGATGCTGCTGCAGCGCTTCTACGAAATGAATACAATTATGCCACTTGATTTAACATTTAGGGTTTCATAACTTCTTGGGCCGATTGGGTTTTCAACCTAATCGGCCTTTCTTTTTTTGTCCTTCACCCAAGTGAAACGACGTCGTTTCAC
>JAULKM010000009.1:11976600-11994391 GCA_032355605.1 Rubia tinctorum
CCTTATTTGTTTTTCTCAAGGTGCTTCTCTACTTTATTTGCTAGTATATGTTGATGACATTATTCTTACCGAGAATGATGGTCATCTCATCAACAATTTCATTGCTCGTGTTCATCAAGAGTTTAAGATCACTGATCTTGCACCTTACAGTATTATTTGGGTTTGGAGGTTGTGTGAAATTCCGATGGCTTATTCCTTGGCCAAGCCAGATATGCCAAAGACATTTTATTGTGAGGTGGAATGCAAGACTCGACACCGGTAGCTATCCCTTTTGTAGATTTTTCGTATCTTTCCAGTACTTCCGGTAAGCCATTCCGAAATCCCACTCTTTACCGCTCTTTAATTGGTGCACTACAATATTTGTCTATTACGCGTCCCGATATTTCTTATGCTGTGAACACGGCCAGTCAGTATATGCAGTCTCCTACTGATGACAATTACCAAGCTGTCACTCAAATTATGCGTTATGTCTGTGGTACAATGCATTATGGCCTTCAGTTTCGCAATAATTCTTCATCTTTACCGGTTTTGGGTTATTCTGATGCTGATTGGGCTCGTTGTATTGAGACGCGTAGGTCCACTTATGGTTATGCCATTTTTCTTTGTTGAAACCTGGTTTCATGGAGTGCTAAGAAGCAACCTACAGTCTCTCGTTCTAGTTCAGAATCAGAATATCGGGCTATGACTAACACTGCTGCGGAATTAGCTTGGTTGATGAATTTACTATGGGATTTGCGCGTGACTGCTCCCGCCTATTTTGCTGTGTGAAAATAATAGTGCGCTCTTTCTTGCTCAGAATCCAGTTTCACATAAGAGAGTCATGCACATTGATATTGATTATCATTTTGTGCGTGAGATGGTGTCTTCTTGCAAGCTTAAGGTTGCATATATTCCTACTGATCAACAGCTTGCTGACATCTTTACAAATGGTTTACCTCGTCCTTAATTTTAGTTCTTACGGTCCAAGCTTTGCGTCGCGACAAGTCCCACACTTCACTTGAGGAGAGGTAATAAAATATTAAATGAATTAGAATCAGGTTAAGAAAGGAATACCCTTTTAGATTGGTTTTGTATATATCATTTTCCATATCTGATTCTGTCTTGTATACCCTTTGTACTCGGTATATATATATATGAATACACACGACCACAATTATTTGTGAGTTTTACATTCTATCAGGTGCTAATGATGCATTAAATGCATACCTACCATTTTTTTGTGACGGGTATAAATTGGAAAAATCTAGTTTTGGGGTTCATTAATGGAAAGTTTTGGATGAAGGAGACATTGAATGCTCATGAATGCATAAACTTGAAGGTATTTTATACTTTGCTTTATTTCCCTTGAATTTTGGTGTATGTGGGGAATGATGGGTTGGTATTTATTTTTTGCATGGGGGGTACATGTGATGATTGTAATGTTGGTTCACACTATGCATGAAATGAGTTTTCTAGGTAGTATTGTTGATGTATTGGATGCCTTTTTGAAGCATGTGGTTCGGTAAGTTGTGGTGCTAATGTGATGTTGCATGTTGTGGATTGTAAATTGATGTTTCATGAGTACAATGAATTTTTCGGGTAGAAGTGTATATAATTTTGTGGAAGTTAAGTTGTTGAACATTGATTTGATTGAAGATGTGTACCGTATCATCGAGAGACGGAAGCATGTGCATGAGAATGTTAGTTTGGTCAGTGATGAATTTATTACTTTTGTTGGGGAGTTTATGGAGCATGCATTCAGTCGTGAAAAGCACATCTTATGTCCTTGTTGTGATTGTAAGAATTGTAATCGTACTAACGATCGGGACTTGTTGCAACTCCATTTGTGCAAGGGAGGGTTTGCAGAGGATTATTTGGTTTGGACCTTTCACGGTGAGAAACCACCACCGGAGGTGGTTGTAGGCAGCAAGGGTGAATGTTTTGGGGATGTGTATTTGGACGACATGTGTGAGGAGGCTGTGGATGAATTTAGGGGGGGCAATGTACTGTAAAGATTTATGGATGAGAAGGATAAATCGTCGTTTCCCGGTTGCAAGAAGAACAAAACGGTCATGTCGTGTTTGATGGAGTTGTTTAACATGAAAGGTGTTGGTTCTTGGAGTGATACTAGTATCGATAAGTTACTCAATTTGTTTGAATGATAACCTGCCCTCCGGAAATGGTTTACCGAATAACATATATGATGCGATAAAATTTTTGTGTCTAGTGGGGATGAAGTATAAAAAAATACATGCATGCCCCAATGATTGTGTTTTGTATAAGAGATAATTGAAGAAATAGGTGTCAAGTTCCTCGTTATAAGGAATGGAGGATTGAGCCTCTCGATGATGAGGTTGAGGTGAAGGTAAGGAAACGTGTCCCAGCTAAATGTGTGTGATACCCTCCTATAGTTCCAATGCTGAAGAAGTTGTTTAAGAACACTGAGAATGGGAAGAGCATGACATGGTATAGGGACAAGTGGTGCCTTGATAATGACATTATTAGTCACCCCGCAGATGCAGATCAGTGGATGAATTTTGACATGATGTATCCGACGTTTACAGCCGAACGTGGGAATTTGAGGATGGCTCTGTGAACTGATGGTATGAATCCCTTTGGTAACATGTCTTCAAAACATAGTTCATGGTCAGTTATGCTTTCAATTTACAATCTACCTCCTTACCTTTGCATGAAGCGTAAATATATTTTGATGTCTTTGATGATTTCTGGTCTGAGACAACCTGGAAATGACATCGACACCTATCTAGCCCCTCTCATTGAAGATTTGAAGGTTTTTGTGGTCCGACGGTATTGATGTGTTCAACGTTTATTGTGGGACCAAGTTCAATTTGAAGGTCATATTTTTTTGCACGATAAATAATTTTCCAGCTTATGGTAATCTTTCTGGTTATGTGGTTAAGGTTCACAAGGCATGTCACGTGTCTGAGGAAGGTACTGATTTCCAGCAGCTAAAGAATGGTAGAAAGACCGTGTTTCTTAGCTATAGGAAATTTCTCCCTACGAAGCACAAGTTACAAGATAATGCAATTCATTTCGTTGGCAATGGGAGAGGGGGAAGGTGCCGAGAATATTGAGTGGTTTTGCCATCCACAACAAGGTGAGGAAATTAAATGTTGTCCTTGGAAAAAAGATATCGATGGTGGTTTCCCCTAACGATAGACCGTGGAAGAAAAGATCGATTTTCTTTGATTTGCCGTATTGGGAGAATTTGAAGGTTCACCACTATCTTGATGTGATGCATATAGAGAAGAATGTGTGTGAGAGTTTAATTGGAACTCTCCTTAGAATTCCTGGCAAGACCAAGGATAATTTGAACTCATGGAAGGACTTGGTTGAGCTGGTATAAGATTTGATTTAGCTCCGAAGGCGAAGGTAAGCGAATGTACATGCCACCAGCCCCTTACAATATTTTAATGACTGAGAGGAAGTTGTTTTGTGAGTGTATCAAGGGGGGTCAAGGTGTCATCTGGCTACCGTTCTAATGTAAGTCAGTTTGTGAATGATGAATTGCGTCTGAATGCTTTGAAATCACATGATTGTCATGTCTTGATGCAACATATCTTGCCTGTTTCTATCTGGGGTGTCATGGAGGAGGAGGTGAGATTTTTCATCATGCGCATATGTTTTTTCTTCAACTCCATTTGTCGTAAGAATATTAGCAGAAAATAGCTTGATGATTTAGAACGTGGGGGGATTGTAGTGTTGTGTTTGTTTGAGAAGTACTGTCCCCCAGCATTCTTCGAAATTATGGTACATCTCATTGTCCATGTGATTAAGTAAATCATAATATACAATCCAGTGGGGATGCATTGGATGCACCCATTCGAGCATCATATGGGGGTCTTTAAGGCCTACGTATGCAATCGTAGCCGACCTGATGCCAGCATTGTGCAGGTTTATGCCATGGAGGAGATCATTAATTATTGCATTACGAATTTGATTGGGAAGACAGCACTTGCAGTTCTATTGCATGTGCAGAGTGGCTGGAATAATGGAATCTCACAGTCCAAAGGTACACTTTACAATCCCTACAATGTTGAGTTGATGAAAGTACACTTTTATGTTTTGCCAAAAAGTAGTGAGACTGCAATATATGTTGAGAAGCACATTTCATTGTTAGAGGAACTACATCTGGAATGGCCGTTGAATAAGATACAACTTGAGCATTTTTCAACGTTTATCAACTGGTTTTTAAATCGTTGTAATGTGGGTGAAATTGCTGCTAAGATTCGTGCATTTGCAACTGCACGGTGAAAAGATACAGGGCTTTTGACATGAATTGGTTTAGTTTCTTAACGGTTGAGAAATATAGCAAGAGCACTACCTAGAACGACGGAGTTTATGTGGAATCTGAATCCATGTGGCAGTCGAGCAAGAAAGACAAAAACCATATCGTTGTTGTTATGTTCTTATATGGTGTGATCGAGGAGATATGATAGTTGGATTATTTTGAGTTTAAAGTTATTGTCTTCAAGTGTCGATGAGGAGATATGAGAGTTGGATTATTTTGAGCTTGAAGCAGTGGGTTTTACACTGGTGGACCTAAATCGAGTTGGTTACAAAAACGACAAGTTCATCCTAGTAGTCCAAGCTCGACAACTGTTTTATGTTCAGGAACCAAGCAATGAGAAGTGGCATGTTGTCCTACATGGGAAGAAATTTTTATTTTGATGATGAAATCGATCGCCCAGCTAAATTTGACATTGGGGAGTTTCTATCAGCGTTCCCGAGTTTGGAGGACGTGGGTGGGCCATCCGTAAGTAGAATATCACATGGGGACAGTTTGTGGGTGGATGAGAATGGTCATACCATGGATGGTGATGTAGTACTTAAACGTAAAAGATAGGGATTTCATACCATTTTAAATCTATGCGGTCCCTAGGGTTCCAAATTAAATATATATATATATATATATAATTATGTATGTTCAATGACAATTTGGACTAGATTTTGCATTAGATTTTGCATTAGAACCAGTTAAAACTGGTGCAAAAAGAGAGAGCACATGGTCTGTTCTTGTGAGGCAGCTGCTTCGGGCTACCTTTCAGACTAAGGACACCGGTACCAGTTGGTATAACGGTGCTCAATAGTTAGGAAAAAACCAACCTCAAGTTTATGCCCTCTTCCATATTTAAATACCGCATGTAAAGCAGCCTAACACAGCAGCTTTTGTCTAATAGGCACCGCTTTGTTTAACATGTTAGCACCGAATTTAATAGCAGTGCTAAAAATAAATCTTAAGACTCTGTCCACTTCCAGATTTAAATACCGCATTTAAAGCAGCCCGACACAACTGCCTTTGTCAAATAGGCACCGATTGGTTAAACTTTGTAGCACCGAATTTAGCACTGGTGCTCAACAGTTAGAAAAAAAATTAAGCCTTTACTCTCTGTCCAATTCCTTAATCAAATTGGGCATTTAAAGTAGCCTCACGCATTTGTTTTTTTTCTGATAAACACCGGTTTGTGTTACATTTTAGCACCATATGTGGTACCGGTGCTCAACAGTTAGAGAAAAAACATGTCTTCAGACTCTGCCCCCTTCCAGAATTAAATAGGGCATTTAAAGTAACCCAACGCAGATGCATTCATCAAATAGGCACTGGTAAGTGGGTTCCTATACTGGTGCTAAAAACCCTGAACACTATAAGTTTCATCAACATTCCTTTGTTTCATTATCAATCCTCTCTTCCGACATATACATTAACATCCAATACCATCAAATACCAAGTTGCCTTCTAATACGCTTCAAGGTAATATCATCTCATATAATGGAATCTTGTACTTGGTCATGAATACATAATCAATGGCAGTTGCTAATACTCCAAACTTAAACGTGGTTTGTTTTTTCCTTCAGTCATGGTTCTAATTTGGACCGAGTTTGTGATTTTGTGTACATCTTATACATATTATATGATTATTGTATGGATTACTTGATTGTCATGTTGTTAAAAGTCTTTACAATTTGTAGTACATTTCTTTGCACTCAAGGTGTTTGATAAAATGCTTCTATGTCCAATTAAAGTTATGGCCCCCAAAACTCCAAGCAAGTGGCCTAGGAAAGAAATATTTTCTTCACTGGAAAGTGGAACTCAATCGAACAAATTGAAGGATAGGTTTGTGTCCGAGGAGGTATTGTTGTTACTGTAAAATTATCGGTTGCGGAAGCATTATCCAGAAAGGGGAGGAGAAGCATATCCATCTTTTGTTGAAACCATTAAGCAATTAGGATGGGAAACACTTTGTGCAACTCTATCCGCCTTCAACCTGACAATCGTTGAAGAGTTCTATGTGAACCTGCGGTGTCAATTGAGCTCTGAAACAGTATTACGCCATCGTAAATTAGCCCCCATTTCTCCAACCGCTATCAATAAATTGTACATATTGCCTGATGTACAAAAGAAGGAGGATGACCTACATACAATCTTAAAAGGTGATAACATTGATTTGGACGTCGATTATTATAAAAGAATCATGCAGTGCATCACAAGGGAAGGCACGAATGTTGACGCTTTAGTGTTTCCTGGTTGGTGGAAATTCCAAAGAAATTACTCACACCATAAATGAATGTGTGGTATCATCTTGTTGCATTCCGTATTGACCCAGTTACCGTGAACACAGAATTTCACAAATGTTGGATATTGTTGTTGTATGCAATTAAAAATAAGTTTTGTTAGAATGTAGGGGTAGCAATGCATCGGAATCTAAAACAGGACAAGGACAAGACATGACCCTATTCCTTTAGCAGCCTCATTTCATTACTGTGTTCGAAGGCGAGGTACCAAACTATGACAATGACACATTTGGCCATCCGATGGAACCAATCTCCGTAGATTCAATCTGCAAGGTCGAACTAATGCCATCTGCCCCGTTCATTGAGGAGAGGATTTCAACATTGGAGGCGGACCTTCAAAGTTTGCAATTGGATTGCAAAATGCAACACATATGGTTTGAACATATGGGGAAAGTTATGAGTCACCAATTTCCAGAAGTTGTTAATGCAGTTGAGCCTTTCCCGTCATTCAGCGACACTGAGGACTCGCAGAACATTCATGTGGGATCTATGTCGCAAGACCCAAAAAACAAAGCTTCGTTTAAGGAAGGAGAACTGTTTTTGCATTACTATTCGTGAATTTTAAAGGTTATGTTATGTTGTTATTTCTTAATTCCCATGATTTTTTGGACATACTATGTAACAGACATACCTTAATTCTCATGATATTTGTGGACAAACTATGTAGTAGATTTTTAAATATTACGTTATGTTGTTATTTCCTAATTTAATGTTTGTTGAGTGGGTAAAATTTTATGATCACCGGTATATGTATCGGTGCTCAAACACAAAGGCACCGTTACAAATGATCAAATGCACCGATTTGATAATATGGGTTGCGGTATTAACCACTATTTCGACTATAATTTCATTTTTCCAAAAAGAACATTAGCAATAAAATTACTATCATTGAAATCAAAGTTGATAAACCTACAAGGTCAAAAATCATGTACTTTAGAACAATACTCTTTGTGTAAACAGACATAGTGGCCATAATGTAATTTAATAAGAATTTGGTGTAGTGATCCAAGTCCTCAAACAAGGCACTTCCCATATCATAACCATGTCCTACACACATATTTGAGCTCCCAACATATTGAATTTTACATTTGCAAATACAATTTTAGATTCTGATAATTCCAAGAATCTTGGAGGGACTAAGCTGCAAAAAGTAAAAAAGTTTGATCGTGATCCCAAATTGAATTCCGCTTGAAGTTTATTGAACATTTGACCATCCTAATGGATTTTCCAAGCTAACCACAGAGTGGGTATCACTTATCGGTTGCGAATAAGTCTTCTCTAACGATCTAGAAATCTATTCATTACCACTGGATAAACATCTGTCATTTACTCTGGGTCGTCTTCATTACCATTGTTTTTACACAAATGACCTACAACGAAGTTCTATCTTTTTTTACTATAAATATTCCTTGAAATTTAATTTCATGTGGAAGGGAGCAACGAAATGGGGCGTATTGAATGTTACCATAAAGAGGGATTATTTGTAATTATTTGTAATTTAATTATGTAGCACACATTTGAACAACCAACCCCGTAAACATGTCCATATTCAATGCATAAATTGATTTTTTTGCTAAAGATAAGGTAATTAGTGGCTATATAAACGTGTTAAAACTTTTGGGCAGTAACAAAATAATTTAAAGTTGAATTTCACATTTGAGCACCGGTATACAAAACTTTATACCGGTGCTAGTTCAATGAGGGGGAAACAATATTGTTCAAATATTCTAAAACCATATGGTGGGAAAATGAAAACAACGTGGCACTGATATGTTATATAATGAGCACTGATTTACCTACCGGTGCTCAATATTTAGAAAAAAAGTCTTCGTTCTCTGTCCAATTCCAGAATTAAATTGAGCATTTAAAACAAACTCACACAGCTGCTTTTCATATTATAGGCACCAGTATATCAATTATATGGCACTGGTTTCCATACCGGTGCTCAACACTTAGAAAAAATGTCTTTGCTCTCTGTCCAATTTCAGAATTAAATTGGGAATTTAAAGAAGGCTCATGTAGCTGCTTTTCATATTATAGGCACCAGTATGGCAATTATATGGCACTGGTTTGCATACCGGTGCTAAACACTTAGAAAAAAAACTTTTTCTCTTTGTCCAATTCCATAATTAAATTGGGCATTTAAAGCAGCCCCACACACCTGTTTTTCATATTATAGGCACTGGTATGTCAATTATATGGCACCGGTTTCTATATCGGTGTTCAATATTTAGAAGAAAAAAAACATTTGCCCTCTGTCCAATTCCAGAATTAAATTGGGCATTTAAAGTGGCCTTACGCAACTTGTTTTTGGTTAATAACACTGGTATGTTTAGTAATGACACCGATTTTTCTACTGGTGCTAGTGTTATAATTATATATATATTAAATTATTAGCACAAGCATACTTCACTTATACCGGTGCCCATGTTACATATATATAAACTCTGGAAGCCAAACCGCCGTCAGTTGCAACTTCAACGATAGTGGTTCCGCTACACCTTCCGTCATTAACGCCATTACTCCCACCCATAACCCACGCCATTAAGCCCACTTTATAAATCCATCTCTTCCTAATAAATCCATTGTTTTCCCCATACCTCCATTCGTCCGGCCATCGCAAACTTCGATGGCGCACTCCGCCTCGGATTGTGGGCATGGCAACATTCTCCTCTGATTGTGCTCCATCGCGTAACCAGCATCTTCTCCTCCGACCATGCTCCACCGCGTTATCCGTGCACCGCCACTTGGGAAAGCCGGTGTCAATTGGTTCGTAGTTCGCCCGATAGCATTGGTGCTCTGCCATATACAAGGTTTGTTTCCATTGTACATTGTGGATAAAAATGTGATTTCGACGCTACACTATGAAAATTGAAGGATTGATGTGCTAGATTATTTATGTTTGATGTGGTTTAATGTTTTTCAACTTCATGCATGTCGTTGTTTCGAAGTGTGGTTAAAGTTTGTTGTTATGCTTTTACATTTGCATTGTGTATGTTATTTTTTGTTATGCCTCTACATTTGATATAATTCATTGTGAAAATTAAAGGCTTGAGGTGGTAGATTGATTGGGTTTGATGTGGCACTTGGATGCTGATTTTTAGTGTTTATCATTATCATGCATGCCTTTGTTGCAAAGTGTGGTTAAAGTTTGTTGTTACGTCTTTACGTTTGCATAGTGGATGTAGTTTGTTGTTATGCCTCTACATTTGATATAATTGATTGTGAAAATTAAATATTTGAGGTGGTAGATTGATTGGGTTTGATGTAGCACTTAGATGTCAATTTTTAGGGTTTACCAATATCATGCACGTCGTTGTTTCAAAGTGTGATTAAAGTTTGTTGTTATGCCTTTACATTTGCATTGTGGATGAAGTTTTTTGTTATGCCTTTTTAATCGATATAATTGATTGTGAAAATTAAAGACTTGAGGTGGTAGATTGATTGGGTTTGATGTGGCACTTGGAATGTTATGAAGTTTGAATTTCTGATAGACTTGGTAATCAAAAATGTTAACTTCATTTGTGATCATTGCAGATGCCACCCAAGGGAAAGAAAATAACTGTTGCGGCAAAGAGAAAGAGGGGGGTTGAACCACCCAAAATTGATGAACTAATCGAGTCCACCACACGCGTCATTCCCCTAGCCATACAATTTAAGAAACCCAGTGAGGACAATGATGCAGTGTCGTCCTCACCCGATGAAGAGCCTCTGGCCAAAAAGGGTCCAAAGAAGAAGGTTGGGGCATATGATGTGTCCGATGCTGGGGGGATGCATGGCAAAGCCTTCGACAAATTTGAGATTCAATCTTGGTGCAAAGAGCGGCGTACAACCACATACCAATCGGTGATGCTCGCAAAGGAGAGGGATCTAATTTCGGTGTCATTCAGTCTATCAGACATGGTCTGCACAAAGAATTGGACAGCGTGCATCACATATTGTAACTATGCATTTCGGAGGTGAATCAAGTTCATGACACACAGATACTGGAATAGCGTACCCGCTGAGACCAATGAGGAGGCTTGGAAGGACATCTTGGTAAGTTTATTACATGATAGAGATTATATTTTTTCAATTATTAATATTATCAAGTTTATTACCAAATATGTGAATAAAAAATAGTTACTAACGTCACTTATTTTGTAAATTCAAATGCAGGTCAGCTTCAAGTTTGAGCAGAAATTGACCCCTGGACAGCTTCAAAAATTGAAGGAGTTTTTGTACGTGGCAGACGCCAATGCCCACCAGGATTGAAAATAAAAATTTGCCAAAAAAATACATTAAGCAGGTGGCAGACGGCACTAACAAGAAGAAGATAAAATCGTGGGAGAAGTACAAATGGATGGAGGAAGAGGAGTGGCACAGATTCTACAAGATAAGGACTACACCCGAATTTAAGGTAACATGTTTATTGTGAAATACTAACTGAATTATTTTTTATATGTATAGAAAATCAGTGTGACGGCCAGTGACCAATCAAAGCAAAAGGTTTAAACACATCGGACTGGAAGAAGTGGTCACCGGGTTACTCGGGAAAGGATAATCACGGGAAAAAATGAAGAAGAGAAAGCAAAATGGGTTGCCCAGAGCTTGACTGAGGAGGAAATTGAGCAGGAGATTGGGGAACATGGACTTTACTTTGGACAGATTATTGGTCTACCTCGAGTCCACCAAGCTGGCAGATAAGACCACATACAATGAACCGAAGGCCAAAGTCGTCGCTGAAGATATTGTAAGTATTTTCAAATAATTGGTCATTTTATAGTTTATATTCAAAATAACAATGTTTACATGTTAATTTAATTTTTAATTTAATTTTTTAATTTTTTATGACTGATCTCAGATACGGATGAATGAGGAGACTGCAAGGGGGACATTGGTCCTGAACCTGGAAGGACATCCTAATAAAGGCAACTAGTAAGTTGGATCACCCTGGGAGATATAGGGGTACTCAGACAAACATACCAAAAGATGTTGTCATACCCCATCTGTCCTGGAGCCGGAGCAAATGTGGTAGCAGCTTGTCCCCCAGCCCAGCAATAAAAAAGAAGCAACTTGTAGACCAACTGGTGGTGAAGGCGATAGTGGCATACCTTGACCGATCAAGGAGATTGTAGCAACTGGAGGGGTCCAAATTCCTGTGGAGCTCGATGATCCCAAGACATTCATTGAAAAGGTGTTGTGCCAAGTCAGCGCGACATCGACCAAATCTGAGGGTGGTCCAAGCGATGAGGAGGACGATGGGGAGGTAAAAAAATGGATTACAATTTCATTTTATTTGTTTCATCCCTGGTATTTTAAGGAATGTATTTTTATATATTTTCTAACAAATATAGTGTTGTGCTACAATGCATGACAGAATGGGGAGCGAGTTTCTTTGTTCATGAAGTAACTAGACTGGTCCAGGGTCATGGTGGTGAAAGGATTTCTCCAGAAAAACCATCACAACCATACATCAGCAAGTGGAGTTCCTCGTATCCAAATTTTTAACCATATATTACATGCTAGATCGGGATTTCCCTCCGCCAACCACATATTCGTCGATGTAGGAGAGACAATTGGTCATGTTGTGGACTGACCCTTAACTTTGATCTACTAAGATTTGGATACCCCAACCAAGCAGGGGAAGGAGAAGGAGGTTGCTCTCAATGAAGACTCTGATAAGGAATGAGATTTCCTAGATGTACCAGACGAGGAGGTATTTCAATTAAATTTTTATGCACATAATTTTAATGTGGTAGATATTCAAAGTGTTGAAATGCTAATAGAGAAATTACATTGTTTCCTTGTCAATTTTTCATCGACGCAGCCATCCGGTTCGACAACTAGTTACAGGCCAGGAAAATAATTTTTTGAGACGCCGCTCGTGCTGCTGAAATCAGTAATTCTATGCAACTGCACTACTATTCAATTTGGACAAGTTTCTTATACTTAATATATCTTTTTTAACGCCCCAAATGCATATTTCAAACCGCCGCAAGTTGACATAGTATCCAATGATGAGGGAGTTTATCAACCATTGCAATGAGGTGGCAACAAAAATGAATGCTACCAGGAGGGTTATGAATTTCACCGAGTTTCCTGTATCCATAATTGCTAGACCACACAAATGATGCCTTGACATCGAGCAAATGTTGGAGTTTGGAGGCAAACTCGGAAATTGTCATAACATGACATGGATCTCAAACTCCCAGCTAGATTTCGAGATATTACATAAAATAGCGATGAAATAAATTGACTTGTACACTAACAGGCACCTGTGGAGTAAAGTGGAGGGAACGAACAAGGGGAGAATCCAATTCTGTGTCGCCAACACAGGAAGAAATGACACCGATCATGAGGAGTATGACATCAACAGTCGGCTTAGCCTCATTTGGCAAACTGTGGTTGCATCAGACGCCGACATTTTTGTGGTGCCCAACCTCAGGAGGTCAGACACATTACATTAGTGTCAACATACTATAGTAAAATTCAACTGAGATATTAATTTTTTTAATTGCTAACACATGTCACATTGGTTCCTCATCCTCATTTTTCCCGGTACAAATGATATCCTCACATTGGACACACTTGGCGACGGTATAAAGTCTGATGATTACATCAATACCCAAGTTCTTTCCAAATATTAATATCCATTAAATTAGATTTCATTCTTGCCATTAAATTTTCTAGGTTCATTTCGTAAATAAAATTTACCCAGGCTTGCATGTCAATATGAGCGGGTGAAGAGGAAGAATGAACCCTCAGCCAATTACAGTTGGAAGATAACAAACATCAAGTATTCACCATAAAACTTTAAACTTACTTTATAGTTTTCCTTCTCACCTTACACTGATTTTGCGTTATGTATTGTTGTATTGTATCTTAGCACCGAGAACAAGGAGGTAGCTGGGAGTGCAACTACTATGTCATGCTATTCCTGGAGAAACTGGCCATGAAGACAACTTCAATTAATCCACTTGAGGTACGAATAAAAAAACTAAACAAATAACAACATTTTTGCATACTAACTAACATTTAATCCAATCGAATCTCAGGTTTTTCCAAAACACCAAGGGCAATACCATGCCTACAAAGTCCAAGGGGTGGCAAACAGATTGCGCGGACGTGGCTTACTGATTATGCAAACAAGACTAATAAAAACCCACATGACTTTAACTGAATGTTATGTTATGTTTGGATGAGTGATGGGAGGATATGTATTAACATTCATATTTCATGCTTTCTTTTTATTTTATCATTTTTCAATTCAATTTTCTTCAATGGAAAATTTACAATTTCTTATACAGCTCTATGAGATTAAATATAATCCATTTTCCCCATGGTTGATCCGGGATGGTGCCCAAATTCAAAAATGAACTTGTCACCGATCATTTCTTTAATTAAGTAACGGTGGTATAATTCGTAACACACTGTAGATTGATCTGATACTGGTGCTACTATTACATTTTATATCGGTGTTGAAAAACATACTAATAACTAGAAAACATAAGCACCAGAACAACAAAACTACCGGTGCCAAAATAAATAAGTCGGTGCTGAATACATAAGCACCAGCATTGAATTGGGGTACCGGTACCCATTCTCTGCATATGTTGATACATCTTTGAACACCGGTATGAATAAGATTTAGCACCAGCACAAGTCATACCGTTGCCCAATATCTTGATATGATCATGCCCTTTCTGAACACTAGTAATTTTTTTACCACCGGTTCTCTTCCAATTGGTGCTAATTCCTAGTACCGGTATGGTGTACTGGTGGTCTAAACTCTCCAAATTTTCACCGGATTACTTAGGCACCGGTATGACATGCGACAAAATACCGGTGTGATTGTGACATACAATCGGTGCTTATGGGGGATTTTTCTATTAGTGATTGCATTTGCATATCGCTACGCGATCCCAGCCCCAACCAACTGCCACTCTCCCTTATGGCATAGTCTCATGCCATCACACCATCACACAACTCTATAATTAATATTAATTGTTGACATTGAATATATAAGTGAATATGGAGGAAATACTGAAAATAAGAATCTTTAATTAAAACGAATAAAAATAAAAATAAAGAATTTTACTAGTTCTAAAGAGTACTAGTATTATATTGTATTATGTACCTGATAGTCAAGTACACATTACAATCTCGAGTCATACACATCTAGTAAAACAGTTATTTTTACTATGACAGAGCACATTATGCAATTTGCCATCGAATTAATTAGTCTGGAACGAATTCATAATTTACTACTGACCTTTAATTAGAATGTTATTTAGGGAGCTTTTGGAAGAGGAATATATAGAGAAACAAAATGTTAAAAAATGAATTGCAGTTTGCTTTAATGAGATCGATTTAGATTAGAAAAAGCAAAGAGAATAAACCATAAATGGGGAGGGGCATGGGTATCCTATTCACCTTGTACATCAATCATCAGCATCACCCACAAAACTTCAAACTCAGTAATCATTCATGCCTTCGAATCTTCTTCAAATGTGTAGATTCGATCTCCAAACAAATGATGGTAAAATCGAAAACAACGTTGGAGGAAAAACAAGTGTACATTTACTGTTACTTCCTCCGTCCATACTCAAATTTCATGAAATCCTTTTCACGACTATCAAGAAATATGTTTGACTGTTTATATGTTTAATTGAATATAATAACGAAAAATAAAAGTTAATATTTAGAAACTACTTATTGCGACGAATCCAACCATGTCATGTGATAATATTATTATTTATATATTTATTTAAATATGTGATCAATGTTGAACATTGAATAGTGATATAAAGTGAAGTAATAAGTTTGAATTGGGAGAAAGGGAATATCAATAATTTTATTATTATATATTATTTCTTCTTTTGAGTGGATGAGATAGTTTTCTACATGCATTATGATCTCAAACTCGATGCATGCACTTCGGTGGATTCTTGTTTTTTAGTCACTGCAAAAAATAGACCTAACACATAAATATAAAACCGATACATCACTATTTAAATTGAATTTTTATAAGTTAAAAGATGGGAAGAAAATTTAGTATAAAAAGTTAAATGATTAATGAGTGAAATGAAAATGACATATTAAAAGAAAATAAAAGAAAATGATCCTCTATTATTATCCAATTTTTAACTATATGATCCTTAATTTTTTGAAAATGCCAAAATAACATCAAATTTTTTTGAGATTGCAATCAGCGTCGTAAATGTTGAAATGAACAAAAGGCCCTCAAATTTAATATGTTAAAATTTCAAAAAATTTGTCATTTTTATTATAGATATCTTCATCCGAGTACTTGCACCGTCAGCAACGGTCTATAGAGAATCTATTTAGCTGGACCATTTTCAAAGTTGAAAGAACCGACAATGAATTCGATCCAATTTATCGATTGACATCGCTTTCTACACTAGAGGACAACTCGATTCCTCTCATGGCATGGAAAGTGAGAAAAGTATCGTTCCTGCATGGTGGTGGTTGAACTTAATGGGCACACATCCCAAATATTGGTGATTTGGGTTGGTTTTGGTGTGTGGGAAGGAAGGCAAAGTAAACAAAAACTCTAAGTGGTGATGCATGATTGTGTGCGTGTGATATTTTGGGGGGGGGGGCTCTTTTTTTGGCAGAGACACAAAGGGGAAGAGATTCTTCAGTGGCGAGAAGAGGGAAGAGGATTTGTGGGAGGAAGGGGAGTGGCATGGCACGAAAGGGGAGGGTGTGCGATGGTGGTGAAAGTAATAGTGATGGTAGTGCTATGAGGCGCTACATGGGTGGTACTGAGTTGGACGGCGTTGGTGATAAAGATTGACGATGTAGTGCTGTGTCAACATTGATGGTGGTTGAAATCAAAGAGTTAGACTCACTAAACAACAAGACTACTTTGTTATTTGATTTTTTTTACCGAGAAATGAAGAGAAGGATTAATTTATTAACTTTCACACTGATCAAGGGTTATACTAGTACTCTTAAAAAAATTATGCGTTGATCAAATGTTATACATGCACTTTAAAAAAACCGAAGGTGATATTTTCCGTTCATAAAAGGTCAACCAAACTAACAAATGAATTATGTCATTTACATATCTCTGTCGAAATTTCTTAGGTCAATACTGGTCAAGAGTCAAAAGAGCAAGAACTTTACATAAACGAAGTTTCTTAACAATGACTCCCTTTTTCTGAATTTTTTCAAGGCATGTTTGACCACTGATAACCTTAATTTCATACTATAACGAACGATAAAATTTTACTTTTTAGAAGCTACGTATTACGGAGAATTCAAAGACACCTCACATGACGTTCATTATCATATGCAATTAAAGTTACTGAAGATCAAATATGCCTTGAAAATTTTTGCACTCAAACGGAGTTAATGTTAGAAAACCGGAGGAAGTACGTTATAAGATACATGTAATGTCCCCTACCTTCATGTGGACGTCCACGTTTAAACCTAAGAGTACAAAGAGCCCCTCTAAAACAGAAATGATATACTGGGGGAGGGGTCACCTTCCCTTCAAAAGGGATATCGTTGGAGTGATGGGCATTGTGTGTGTTATCCACAAATTTTACAATCGCCACACTCTCGTCTACACTAAGGATAACTTTCACCATTGTCTCTCTCATCTTATATGTATTGAAAATGTATGTTCTGGTCCTTAGGAACATGCATGGTTCTTTGATGATAAGGTTTCAAAGCTTCTCCAACTCCACGCATGCCTTTTTTTTTACTGATGATGTACCTACAAAAAGTCAAGTATTATTGTGTGGGTCTAGTTTTATTGTAATAATTTGTCTTCAGTGTTATATGCACTTCACCTCACTTCAGATCAATTCAAATCAACTCAATTCAATTTAGTTCAGTTCAGTTCAAATAAACTCTAGAAAACATTGCTTAATTAATTAAAGTATTTTAAAGTAGGGAATGAATAAAGTGAAATTATGTAACTTGTTAAATCTTGTACTATTGTTATTTTCCGCTTAACTCCATTTCATTTGGGTTCAATTCAGTTTATTTTCCTTAATAAACATGTTTAATGGATTTTGCTTTTGCAATATTTAATTCCCCAAACTTGTTAATTTAGAGGAGCTCTTTTGTTTTCCTTTCTTTTTGTCCCAGTGAATTTATGAACTTCCAAAGGCGATTACTGCTCGCCCTCAGCAGCCCACACCAGCCCACACCACAGCCATCATGTGAGAGGTAAGTCACGGTAGCCCGCGGCTGGTCACGT
>JAULKM010000009.1:12000595-12011530 GCA_032355605.1 Rubia tinctorum
AAATAAATATAAATAATTATCATATTCATCTAAGTAAATCAATCCAAATATTGGATGAATTCTTAAATGAATCTACCGATCTAAACCTATGAAATCTAATTCTAATCAAATCAAAACTCCTAAAATGATCTTCAAAAATAAATGTAGATAAACATCCCACGCCATCCCTGCGAATCCTGATAATAAACGGCGACTCAACGCTGACTAGGCAGTGATTGGAGTGCTGATGTGGCAAAAACTCCTTGTCCTCGCGAGAAGAGAACTGTTGGCGAGAAAATCAAATATATCGCGATAAACTGATCTTTCTCGGGAAAAGATATGTCTGATCACGATAAGTTGAAAGTATCGTGAGATGAAGATGTGTGCTTCTGTTTTGTGCGTGCAACAGATGCACCTTCAATGGGACGCGCGTGTGGTCTTCACACGCCCAGGTGTTAGTTCGTGCGTGCGATGCACGCTCCACCCTCTTCTTCGTTGAAAACCTTCTGATCTGAACGTTTCTTCGCCGAAACTAGGATATGAAAAGCACGTACGCCGGATATAATGGAGATGGACCGGCTGGTCGTTGGTGCGAACGGCTCTGATCGATGGTCTTCTAGAGTGGTAGATTCAACGACGATTGGATATGAAGCTCACAGCGAGCTGTGCAGCAGGCTAAGGCGGCGGAGATCGGAGCTGAGCGATGGAGGCATCGAGATTGTCGGAGAACTGGGGTAGATCGGAGCAACGACAGACGGCAACGGAAGTCGGAACTGGATTTGAGCGGTGGCGGCGATGAGGTGTCTGGCGGCAGAAGTCTTCAGATGTCTTTTTTTAAAAAAAATTCCAAAAATATAATACGGATATGAAGGTCCCAACTGATATCACCTTACGATACCAATTGATGCCGACTGATGGTCGCGGAAACTTTTGCTTTGCTCTGACACCAACTGATATGAATCTCCTTGCGAAGACTCTGGATTGCTGAATATCAGATCTTTATTTAGACTGAGGATTCGCCCAACTCAATATAAATGCACGAAGAAGCAGCGTCTAGCCCGCAGAGTACACTCAACTTCGACTTGTTATCTAAATAGCTCGCAGGTTTAGATCACAAGGGTTCTTTATAAGCGTATAGCCCGCATGGTACAATTAAAAAGGAGATTGAAACTTAAATAGCCCGCAGGTTTAAGCAACAATGAATATAATGAGAATAACTCAAAATTCTGAATATTTGATTGATAAAAGATGTAATAAAATCTCGGCTCAACCCTCTATTTATAGAGGTAAAATTCAGTCATTACAAATAGAAACTGAAAAGAATTATTGTAGTTTTAGGAAGATAAAACTATATCTAACTACAACTGCTAAAATAAATATAAATAATTATCATATTCATCTAAGTAAATCAATCCAAATATTTGATGAATTTTTAAATGAATCTACCTTATCTAAACCTACCAAATCTAATTCTAATCAAAACTCTTAAATTACATTATTTAAAAATAATTCTAAATATGAGCACATTATCTCATTAAAAACTCAGTGGGAAAAAGAGTATAGTGTTAAACTCCTAAAAATAATATAATAAGAAAAATATAATAAATGACATTTTTCGTATCGTATCAAATACATTCAGGAATGCCAATTTGATCTCTATCAAAAAAATGCCTAGCTTTGAACCATCTTCAAGATCAGGATCTATGGATCCTCAGCGGATACGGCTGAAGTCTGCAAATGGCTCAGGAGGACGAGTCGTTTTCTTCGCAGGTTTCGCCGTTACTGGAACTCCAAATACATTCCAAAATCTCAGAGTTTCATCACCTGATGCAGTTGCAACCGTACAACCATTTGGACTCTGAAAACAGTGCAAACAAAAGCAAGAAAGAATGGTTAGCACCGTTGTTGAACACTTGATTCAGAGAGCTAAACAGAAATACGGTTATGTGTGGTGTACCTGAGCCATAAAAAGCGCCCGGGACGTGTGACCAGTCAGCTCTGCAATCCTCACCATGGAAGGATATTTCCATAGTGTGAGCTGATTCTGGGTAAAGCCATGAGAGTTCCCTTTCGTTCGTGCTCCACAGAAGAGCACAGACCTGTGATCCTGTATCAACAGAACTCAAGCAGGCGCCGGTGTGGGTATCCCAGAGCTTAATGCATCGGTCCTCTGCACCCCCACCCGAGGCAAGCAAGTTAGCTTGAAAAGGGCACCAAGCAACTGAGCAAGAACTGTATGGTCTTCGAACCTGTGGAGCCATCTTCTGGTGTTTTCTGCAGCATTAGAGGAAGCCATGGATCGGTCCCATATTTGGAGGAAATTGTCATTGCCACCACTTGCTAATTGCTGACCCGAAGCAGACCACTTCAGAGCACAAACTTCTTGACTATGTCCCCTGTAGGTTTCGATTAAATGCAATCTCATTCTCACATCGTTGTTGGTTACCTTTCCATCCATCCCCCCGGTGGTCAATATATCTTTATTCCAATCCAGAGAACCAACGCGGGATTGATGCACGCCAGTTAAAGTTCTCACCTGCAAATCAAAAGACCAGTAACCAACGTGGGATAAGTGGAATGGAATACAAGATGACATAGTTTTGAATCAAGAAACAAAAGCAAATCACATACCCGCCTTTCAGAAGTAACATCCCAAAGCTGGATATTTGAATTGTTTAAACCAATCGCAAGAAGCTTCTCATCAGGACTCCACCAGACACTTGCCACTGGTCCATTTTCATAATCAGCGGCGACAAGTTCACTGGTAGCACCACTAGATGCATCCCACAAGTACACAGAATTTTCGAGGGCAATGGAAGTGACATTGTTGGAGCCCCATATTGAATCAGTGAGAATCACTGATGCACAATCAGGAAAAGATAAAAACTGAATGAAGAACACATGAAGTAAAACTGTGTAGAGAGAGAGAATCTTTGGGAAAATTTTCTGTGTATTGAGTAGTTAACATAAAACACTGATTACACATGAGTTGTATTTATAGAGCAACTAACTAACTTGCATATCATCTGACCGAATTTACAAACTGAAAAAGCTGCTAACTGCCTAACAAACTGAAGTGCTAACTAACTTTGAGCTACAAGGGATTATGGTTGCTTTGATCTGCTTCCAGTGCATTCCAGATGAAGGAGCTTGGCTTCGGCTGATGAGGCTTTGCATAGCAGCAATCTGAATATTCCATCGCCCCAGTCCAGCAAATTCGAGTAGAAATCATCCAACTTATTAGGAGCATCCAGGATCCTCTCTGAATTCTGAAAAACATAACCAACGATATGATATGATCAATACAATACTCATCTCCTTCCACATAATTAAATCCGAGAATTCAATGGCTGATAAAATATAAAAGACTTTATTAATGGTGCATTGATATCACATCAATGACACATACCATCAATGATGGATATTACAATATACAGGGCCACAACAATCCAAAGTCTAACGGGAATAGGATTCTAAGTCTATAAGGAAATTACCATCTATAACTAATTCTATAAGAAAACTACCATCTATGACATTTTCCTACAAGGGAAAGGATTTCTATTTCCTTATCACTCTCTCTCAAATTGGAGCATGATGATCAAGAATGCCCAACTTGCGGATAAGATTATGAAATTGCTAATCAATAAAAAAAAAATTCAGCAGCGACATGAGCTTGCTCAGCAGCTTTGGAACTGGAACTAGGAGTAGTCATTGGTGCAGATCAGTGACACACACGATCGGCAGTACCGTAGGTCAAACGCGGTGGCGCATGAAAAACACGCACGACGAATCCGGGTAGGCACGGACAACAAACTTTCACGGCGGGTGGAGAAAAAGCTGCAGCAACCATCAGCTGCTAAATTGGAAAATCAGGTAGGTAGAGGCACAATGACACGTAAAGTCGGGCAGTGGCGCGTGAACGTAACTCGCCGGCAGATCAGAGTAGTACGGATCGCGACAACCGTTGAGGTGGTAGCGGCGATCGGAAAAATAGCAACCAGCAGGGCAGTCAACGACGGTGGCGGCGCATGTAGTGTAACACACAGCTTGACGGCGGAAGCTCTGGCGGAAGACGACAACACATTTATTTAGGGTTCAGGTTTCAGAATTTTTAAACTCTGATACCATGATAAAATATAAATGACTTTATTAATGGTGCATTGATATCACATCAATGACACATATCATCAATGATGGATATTACAATATATAGTGCCACAACAATCCAAAGTCTAACGGGAATAGGATTCTAAGTCTATAATGAAATTACCATCTATAACTAATTCTATAAGGAAACTAATTCCATAAGATAACTACTATTTATAATCTTTCCCTACAAGGGAACTGATTTCTATTTCCTTATCAATGGCGAACCTGAGGGATGTGGCGATGGGGCTTCCTCCGCTTGTGTGATTGGTCGGCGGTATCTACAGAGAAGTACCCTTTGGGAAAAAGTTCCACAGGTTCAGGGGGCTTGCTCTTGAATGCAAGAATCCTGGTTCTGTCCATACCAAGGGTTTCAGCAATAATCTTTTTGTAGCCCTCTCCGTAGGGAGATGGGTAGCTCGCTTCGTTCTTCGAACTCTCCTTGACTTTCCTACCTTCTGTCAGCATGTAATGCGCGTAGTCGAAGTCCATTGCAGATCGATTGGGGATAAACCTATCCAACTGAATAAAAAACAGGAACAGACACACACAATCAGATTTTGCACCACAACCAACAAACTTTAACATGTTTGAGAACTGTGAACAGACTCCTACAAATGATCTAAATGATAATCAAAATCTACAGACAGGGTAAAATAATCAAACCATGATACATCAGATAATCAAGAATTGTGAGGAGAAAACTAATCCAAGCCTTAAAATTCACTAACTCTATCATAGCAATTTTATAATTAGGGTTAGGGTTCAAGAGATTACATTCTCATGAGAAGTTTTTCGACGGTAATGGATTTCCTGGAGATGGTTTCGGCATTTCCTCTTTCCGGGGATAGAAGGATAGAAATCCAAATCCATCGCCTAATCCCAATTTGAATTCTGTGAAGAAACCTGCAAGACCATAAACTAGGGATCAGAATTGGTGGAATTCCCCAATTGAATTGAACAAGAAATGGAAGAAAGAAGAAGAGCAAGGAAGAGATGTATCGCCGCAGCGGCGGTGAAATTTCCGGTGATCGTGATCGAGAAAGTATAGAAGTTATTCAGAGAATTGACAGTAAGAAAATGAAACAGTTGCGTGCGTCTCTTCAACAGTAACTTACGTTTCGAAGGCAACGGGCCAACGGCTTTCTGTGGGATTGTTTAATTTTGCCCTTTTACCAAACTACCCTTGAAAGAATTGTACTAACTGACGATACTGATTTTCTTTTCTAAATGTGCAATTCTTATCCTTTTAGACGATAAATGCGCAGTGGATAAGTACAAGTAATTTTAATAATTAATTAATTATATTATCTTTATAATCTGCGTTTAGAAATTTTTAACCTTGATTTGTATTTAACTAGTAAGTATATAATTATAGCTATAAATAATTTTAAAATTTAAAAATATTTCTTTATAATCTCGATAAATTGTATAAACCACCTCATATTTTTTAACGTCAATCATAACACGATTATGAGCGATGGAAAAATGGATCTTGGGGAAGTTGGAGTGGTTCCAATGCTTTACGTGTTCTTGGTTCGGTACATAAAGGCTTCTGCAGTGTTCTTCTATGTTGAGCTTGGTTTGGGAAACTATTCAACCATATTTTGCAGCCCATCAATGCGCTCCACTCTCAACAAGGCGCCGATTTGTGATTCATTTTGAAAATATGAATGCCCTTCATTCTCCAATCAATTCACCATAATTCACAAGTGTTGACATTTTTTTAATGGCAGTATAAAAAAAAGGATTGATCTTGAATAAGAATTATAGATGTGGACTAAATTAGAATTCGATTAGGATTAAAACTACTTGTATTTAGGATTTCTGTACCTGTACTCAGATTTTGTGATGTGTGACGTAAATGTACACATCTCTTATATGTCATTTACATATCTCTTATGACATTTGGTATCCATGAGATACAGTAAAAATCATATCCCACTAATTCACATTCACACGTCTATTTAAAGATCGGTGAAATTCATTACCCATAACTTTAAAAGAATAAAGTTACTCGTGGGATACGATGCCTGTGATTGTATATTCCAAATTAATTTTGTAAAAAGGCAACCTGAAACTGCAGAAACAATGCATACTTGGCGCAAGTACGTAGAATTTAAATTTTCTCATTCTTTGATCCCAGTTGAGATTGATCTGTGTATAGTTCCAATCTCAAAAAAAGACGCAACACAGACGAAGATTTCTCTTGCAATATGCAAATGCAAGAACACTAAAATCTACTCATCCAAAACCTAATGAAAATCAAAAACTGATGTTTTCATAAGGGAATCTCCAAGCTTCTTCCCCTTCGCATTCCAGTTCCCGCTTTCGCCAAAGACAATCTTCCACTCGAAAACGATCTCCTGATTCCAACAAGCGGCCATTTCGATCCCCCAACGTTGCTTCCAACCTTGTTCCGATCATCCTCGTCCTCATCCTCATCCTGATCGATCCTTAGCACGTCGGCTACCGACAATCTGCCCTCACACAGACAATCCATGGACAATGATCTCCTGATCCTTACACCAGAACTTCTCCCCATCTCCAAATCCTCTTCAAGAACTTCACTTCCTGGCTCAGGATCAGAACTCACCTCGAGCGAAACATTTGCGCGACACAAAGGGCAGTTAGAGTGGGATTTGAACCAAACATCAATGCAGTTTACGTGAAAAGCATGGCTGCATTTGGGCAGCAGCCTCAGCCTTTCCCCGTCCTGGAACTCGCTGAGACAAACCGAGCAATCCGAGGTTTCCGTTAACGTTAGGCCTTGATGATCGCCTTTCTTGTACTTGAACACTTTGATGGACTTGATCAAACCCTCGTCCAACCCGTTTTCTTGATGATGGTTGTTAGTGCTCCAACCATGATCATCATGGTTTGAATTCGAGTGGTCTCGAAAGCCATTCTCACCTTGTGATCTTGATGTTCTCGATCCCCTGTTCTTGCAGTACTTGGAGATCATGGCGTAGTAACTTACTAGGAGAAATGCACTCGTGAGGATGCCTATAACACCAATTACAATGGGTGAAAAGGTGGGCCCAGTCCCGTCGTCGGGGAGGTCAAGAGGAGGTGGTGGAGGAGGGAAAACGATGTAGCACCATTGAGGGCAATATAGGCTGCAAAAGCCTTGTGAACAATCCTCGGTGTTTATGTATGGAACCCAAGGTTTAGGGTTACCATCCATTAAATTTGATCCCATTGACAGAATTGTCGGGATGTCTCCTCAAATTCTCGGTGTTGGTTGTTGATTTTGGTTCTCGATATCTGTGTTAATCGTGGCCGTCATGGGGTTGAGGGGTTTTAATCTCGACGAGATGAAGGTTCGAGGTTAAATCTTGAATATTAGTTCGAGAAGAAGAATACATGGGTAACCTCATGAGAAAAATGGGAAGTTGAAGTTCAAAAGAGTTGAATTGAAGAGGAAGAAGATGTTAATGGTTAAGTGAAGGTGGAAAGGAGCAAAGAAAAGGTAGTACTAGCTTACATGGAAAACATTAAGGAGCTAAGTTAAGCTAAGGCATGCATTAGTACTTTTGTTGGGTGAATTGCAAAAACCTCCTCCAAGTTTGATCAAATTATGAAAAACACTTCTTGATTTGGAGATATCATAATAAGTCTTCTTGATTTGAAGTACTTTTTTTTTTTTTTTGAAATATTGGCTTTCCAATTTTCAATGACAAAATGGTGTAAGAAAAGGATGCGTTCAATATTATTGCCAAAAAAATAAAATTATTTCGAATGTGATACTTGTTTCATTTGAAGTGTCACGTGTATGAAAAAAATGTGTAAATTTTTTTTTAAACGTGCATAAAATATTGATTTTTTAAATTAACTAAGAAGTTAAATTTAAAAGGTATTAAATAAACTGTCGTAAATTGGGCAATTTTATGTTAAGTTATTTAGTTTTGTTATTTTACATAATGCCTATTATTTTAATCTATGGATCAATGATTTATACATTAAATAAGATAAAAATATTTGGTGTCATTTATAGTTATATAGGTGTATCACTATTGTAGAGCGAGTTTAATAATTTAACCTAACTAGGAGGGTCTAAATGTATTACTACCCTTTTTCATTTGGTTATGGTCAATTTTCTTGCATTATTTTTTTGATTTTTTTCTTTATCAAAAAGACTTCCTTTTACTTTGTGTAGCTTTATTAAGTTTGAGATAATGGCTTGTTGACGAAGAGCTAAGGTGGTGATGTAATCATGTTGGTTGGGACTCCATCAAAGTAATCAATGCTTTTATAATTGCTCAACACCACCACCTGTACATAAAAGCCTTTAAAATATTTGTGGCTTCAGACAAACAACTTTAATAAAGAAATATGAAGCTGACAGAATTTACCATGGCTTCACTCTTGCACCGACAAGATAAAATTTGATAAAAAGTAAATCTGAGAATATAAGGTAGTACCAAAATCTTGCCTAAATTCCTGCCATTAGTTCAGATGTACCCAAACCAAATGCTGGAAATGCTCTTTTGCAGCATTTCTAGCTGTTTGATTCTTTGTTTCAGTTGTAGAAGATTCATGCAGTGGCGGAACTGAATTGGGGTAAGTCGGAGTGGCCGCCCCGGTAAATTCCGGTGAATGAAGGGAGTAATACTCTTTGTGTCTTTGTTTGCCTGACTCAATAAAATTGAAAAAGTTTTGGCCGGGAAAGGAATTCATCCGACCCGGAGATGCATGAATAATTCAACCCCACCTCAAATTTTGTCCTGGTTCCGCCACTTGATTCATGTATAATGTTGTGATATTGATGCGTGATACGCTCCACTCTATCAAGTTGTTATGATTTTGCGGGAAACGAGTTAATATCCTGAGGGTGATGTTACAACAATTATTGGATCTCTAATTTGCAATATTATAGATGATCAGTAATATAATTTAGATATTTTTAGTTATAACTAGAGCATAGTTAGATTGAATGTGAATATCATTTATTGTAATCGTTGCTGGACGTTTCCATTCTTCTTGAATGAATGATTTCAAATAAAAAACTGTAATATTGATTCGTGATCAGGTTTGCAACACCACTCCCACATACCTATACCAATTAATGAAGCTTTTCTTTCTTCTTTTTAATTGGAACGGTTAATGATGGGATGACTGAAAATTCAGTCAATTTATATTAATCAAATTTGACAATAAAGTCCACATTCGCGTGACGACAAGATGTGAAATGATATCATTTACACGAAAACACTAAATAATAAAATTCTAAACAATGACCTACGTGTTATAAGCAAATTGAAAAAAGGATATGTGGCCATCTACTAACAAGTTTGAATCGAGTTGGTCATAGTAGTTAGCATCATATTAACCATATAAAATTTGGTCGAACTACACATCCAATCAACACCAAGGCAATTAAAAATAAAGGAATACATTACACTAAATAATGATCCGATATATCTCCATTTAATTCGTTCATATCACTCACTAAATTAGAGACTTCACCCAATTGTTTTCATTTGTAAAATTGCTTTATTGTAGATGTACATGAGTAATTTCATGTGCATAAAACAGAAGAAAGGTAAAGAAAAAACTAATCACGGGGTCCATAAGAATCTTGTGAATGCTAATGAGAGTAACCACCACTCCAGAAAGGCATATATACCCTTTGGAGATGGTCAAAATTAGAGATGGCGATAGAATCAATAAAATTCACACTTTTTCAGTAAAAAAAACAAGAATTTGAGCAGTGCAAGCAAGAGACTACGAATCTTTGTCGGTAGAAGTGATGGTCAAACTTAATATACTTTGTAAGATTGATTGATTAATAGGGTGATAATTAATAGAGTAGATAAATCAATATAAATTATGCATTAGAATTTGAATTTATCATTTATATCATTTGGTGCAAACTAATAAATAAAATATTTATTTTACTTATTAGTTTGCATCAAATGGGATAAATGACAAATTCAAACTTTAATGCTTAATTTATATTGGTTTATCTACTCTATTAATTATCACCCTATTAACCAATTAATCTTTCTGTTAAAATTAAATGGTCGTGTTTTTCAAATTCTTTTGTTTTAACTTTCTTTTTTCTATAAACTGTTGGGCAAGAAAAGTATGGATCAAGTTTGGAAAAGGTGAAACATCAATTGCATCCATCACCTACATTTGCCTTTGTTCATTCATCTATCCATCAGTTGTTCATTCTTTATTCCTTGTAGTCTCCTTCTTTTGCTTCATTTCTCGTGTCTATTCAATCTTTGTCTGAATTTGTGTCTTACAGATAGAATATGTGTGTGATAATCTTTGTCAAACTGGTTATGGTTGAAGAACTCACAGCTCTATATCATATTTACACTTGGGATTTGATATTTTTGCCGTTTGAGAATCATATTATTGGTTCACATTGGATCAATAAAACTAAATGTGAAGGATCCTCCGAGCAATACAAGGCTCATCTTGTTGCAAAAGGATAGGGATGACATTTTGAGCCAAATTACTGTACGTACCAACCAACTTACCAACCGAACTACGTATCATTTGTACCGAACATGTTGGTAGCCGATAATGTGGTACAGTAGTACCGTACTATACACTTATGGTGGGATGGTAATGGTATTGAGAAATTATTACCATGGTACTACCGTATCGTACCACACAATTATATATTAAAAATAAAACTAATATTTTATTTAGTTAAAATTTAGTTATTCAATTATATTAGAGCCAACTAGAGGTGAGAACGAGCCGAGCCGAGCCCGACCACCCCCAGGCTCGAGCTCGGCTCGAAAAAAATTGGCTCTCTTCGAGCTCGGCTCGAGCTCGGCTCGAGCCTCA
>JAULKM010000009.1:12011630-12024144 GCA_032355605.1 Rubia tinctorum
TTGGATCATTCCAATATGACATTCAGAAATCATTGCAATAATTTCCTTGATTTCAACATCTTCAACAACATTTGCAGCATTCTCAGTTTCCTTCTAATTGGGGTTGTTTCCACCCTTCTGCTTGGGATTCTTACAGAATCATTTGATGTGTCCCTTGCCACCACAATTTTAGTAGACAACATCTGATGGATTCTTCTTAAACTTCTTGCCATTGTTGGGATGATTTTGATGATTTCCCTTCCTTTTCTTGCCTTTCACTTGATTGTTGCTGGCATAATTAATCTTGGAATTGGAAGTCACATTGAACTTATTATCACGGATTCGAGTTTCCTCTTCAATCCGTAAATGCTTCTGAATTTGTTCCAGACTAAAATCCTCAGACGTGTGCAACAATTTCTTTCTATAGTCATTCCAACTTGGAGGCAATTTAGCAATAATTGCCTCCACAATTAATTTCTCAGGAAGTTCTATAGAAAGATCCTTAAACTTAGAGGCCAAGATAAGGAATTCATGAATTTGATCAAGTACTGATAAAGCATCATTCATTGTGAATTAAAAAAACTTCATGGTAATAAACTTATATGTCCCTTGCTTTTCTGAATTGTACTTCTTCTCCAATGACAACCAGATGTCTTTTGCCTTCTGGACAGGGATGTATAGATCATAGAGTCGATCAGAGAGATGGTTCAGAATGTATCCCCTACAAAGCACCTCATCTTCTTCCCTCTTCTTGCGTTGAATAATAAGCTCATCGGTGTCTGCATTACTTGGTTCTGGAATGAGCGCCAATTTGTCATCAAGCATGTAGTAAATCTTCAGAGTGATCAATAGAAACTTCATTGTCTCCTTCCAACGAATAAAATTCGTTCCATCAAAGCGATCGAGCTTTCCCGTAGTGCCAAAGCTCTTCAGTGCAGTCTCCATTTTATAATATTAATTTAAGATTGTTGAAAAAATTATAAAAATAAAACTATTGTAAAAATTTAGGGACGTGAGAAGCACTGTCCTTAAAATAATATTAGCCCAACCACTTGATTGCTGTGAGAAACACTGTCCTTAAAGTAATATTAGCCCAACCACTTGATTGTTGTGAGTAATCTGGCTAAGTTACTTCCAGGATTTCCCTAAAATGATAGAATATATGGTAGCAATTACCACAAATTCTCCTACGAACGAATGATAAGATATGGGAGAATAATCTTTTTGTAGGAAAAGAAAGATAGAACGAATATCCTCGAGTGAAAGTGTTATATTTATAATAAATTTCAGATAGGATTCACACTGTTTGGTCTTATCCATTATCACAACTGTTTGGTCTTATCCATTATCACAATTGTTAATAATCGTATGAGTACATCTGTTCATAACTGTACAGATGCATCAGTACATATACATTGTTTATCCTATGGCATAGGATACAACGTTTGGAATCCATGAACATACACATATTCATTTACTGTACATTTACCGTACAAACACAACGATCCATTATAATCCACATGCTCCTGGTGTAAGCGCATGAGGTTGGGCATGTCTGCAAGTTTTAGAATTCTGATATCAAACAAACTCCCACAATCTGGTTTAAGAAGTTTTCCTCCGTCATCTCTTGGCTTTCTTCCCACTCCATATAATTCAGGCTTGTTCTTCCATTTGATTATTCCCCTTCTAGTATGTGAGAACTTAATCTTACTTAAGAGAACATTATAAAATGAAGAAAATGTTAAAAATTTACTTAATCTTAAAAGGAACGTGACTTTTAAATTTGGAACGAAACATGAGTTGGATTTTCATATGTTTTTTTGATGATGAGTAAATAAATGAAACACGAAAAACCTTGGTGTTTTTAAGAATTCTTATTTTTTTGAGAAAAGTGCATTTTTTACCCTATATATTGTTCGAAAGTGCAGATATAACTTTGTATAATATGAAATTGCAAATTTAACCCTGGATTTCGTTGACCAAATTTTCAACAACCAATTTGATCTACTATAGATAAAATGACTATTATACTCCTGATTTAAAATTTTTAAAAAATATAAATGGAAATGACCAGAATAGCCCCCCCTATTAACATTTCTCCTTTCTTTTTCCATTTTTCTATATTTTCATTCTTTCTTCTTCTTTCAAAAATTCTTTCTCGATCATTCCGCCGCATCCCTTGTCACCGGCAATGTTGAGCTTCGATGGCGTTCATCAACTGGTTCCCTAAAAAATTCATCAGCTGGACAACGTCGAGCTGGGGTTGAGATGGGTGGCGAGGGAGAGGAGGAGCTGTGGGCTAGGGTATAGATGGATGGCAGGGGAAAGGATGAGTGACGGTGGAGAGGAGGAGCAGCTGGGGAGAGGTGGAGCAGCGGGGGGATAGGGTTTTCGGCAGGGGGAAGAGGGGCGGCGGGCTGAGGTTGAGATGGATGGTGGGGGAGAGGAGGAGCAGCGAGATGGGCAACGGGAGGCTAGGGATAATATGGGTGGCCGGGGAGAGAAGCGACGGGCTAGGATTCAGATGAGTGGCTGGTCTGCGAATCAGGTTTAGGCTGCCGGCAGAGCAGAGCTTTATGGGCACACGATCGGAGGAGTAGCCAGAATCCATGCCAACTTTCATCACCGGAAACTCTTGATGTGGAGGGATTATGGAACTCCATGGAGGGTACAGTCAGATCTCCTGCTAACTATTTTCCGTTGACTCCCATAAGTTTTCTAAATCGACCACCCCGATCGGAACTTCGGTGAGTTTCAATTTCGATGGCGAAGAACTTGCACAGTTTGTATCTGATGTAATCATTTTCATCAAATAGAAGTAATTGTTTTCATTTTTGTTTGATTTTCATTTTCATTTCTGTTTAATCGTTTTCATTAATCAAATACAACGCCCAGTTTCTGATGTGTATCTAATTAAGCTGGCCGTTGTTGGTGGTAGCCGACGGGCGGTGGTAGTTAGTGGGCAGCGCGGTGGTGGTCAGTGGGCGGCGGCGATGCATGGCGGCAACGGGTTTAGAGTGTTTGAATTGGAGAAGAAAAGTTTGGGGGTATAATGGTCATTAGATATTTAGTTTTAAGTTTAGAAGTATTTCTGTCTTTTCACGAATGGTCAACCCGGAATTGCATCGGTCAATGTCTGAATAGTGTAAATTGGGTAAAACTGCACATTTTAACAAAAAAATAGGATTATTTCTGCACTTTCAGATTTTACAAGGTCATTCCTACATTTTCTCAATCTTATAGATTCATTTCCGCAATTATTCATTTTTTTCCTAAGGTTAACAAGGGCATTTCTCAGTCTTATAAAATTCTTGAATTTGTTGTCTCTCACGCTTGGAGAAGCAAATAATTGCCCTCACTATTTTGCAAACTCCATGATTGCAAAGGGAGCATGTATCGATCCAATTCAATCAAGATAACCAACCAGATGAACCGTGTCAAGAATGAACATGTCGGGGTTTCAATTTTATAAAATTATGAAAAAGGTGGAGGAGACATTAAGAACATTTATTTCTTTTGTCCTCTTTGCATGAACTTTTGTTTACAATAATATTGACAATAAATAAATCTTTAGGGACTCTTGTGTCCTTAAGATTCTTCATCTGATGTCCTCATTTGCAAAAGCTCATCTTTTTTTCTTCTTTTGGGGCCATGGCTGTTATCATTCATCACTATGCTAAAAGAGCAGTTAATTTTTTTTAAAATAACTGTATTTATAAGTTGAATCATTTTATTATAATAATATTTTTATATTATTACATTTAAATATATCTTATTATGGAACTATTTTATAATATAAAATATAGGCAAAGTGTTGGGAAAACTGAAAGTTTTTTTTGATGCAAATAGTCATTCTCATTTTCATTAACTGTAAGATCGTTACATATTTGCGCTAGATTTAGGTCGCACAACCCCTAACTAATAACTATAACTAATATGTTAAAGACTTCTAAATTCTTTTGGGCTCACACATTGTAGGGTAGGCCTCCACAAATATGCTTATCACTAGGTTCATGTGTCATATTGGCAATCTCTGCAACTCGAGCACGCCTTTAATCTTCATCTTCACCGGGATGTTTCAGCTCTATAATTTTGAGAGGTTGTCGCTGAATTTCTCCAATCTGCAGCGGAGGTGTTCGTTAAAGGAGTCGAGAACAGGTCCGTTTTGATTTGTAGCAGTCTGGTACTGCATGCCTCCATGTTATTCAGTGTTGGCCAGATTTATCCTCACTGGGTTACCACAACTCCGTAGTTCTGACTTTGAGAACCTTTTGGGAGGTTGTCGTTGGATTTCTCCAATCAACGTAGAGGGATATAGTTCAATCTCACCGGAGTCGTTAGAGTACAAACTTTACACCTAGAAATAAAACATAAAACAAACTAAAGCAGTTAACTTAAACCCTAACATCATTCAGGAAAGTCATGCCACATCGCAAATCTACCCTAGCCCAAAAGCTTTTATCGCCTTAAGAGTATTATTCTTCGGACTTGCTGCAGATGTGGTGCTACAACCAGTGGGAACTCCGTTGTGCACCAGAAACCCTATTCGGCGAATACATACTACTACAGAAAGACCCATATTTTTCAGTGGGCCAGACCATATACCTTCCACCACGGGATAACCTATTTTGACTGTTGCCCACAACCTAATACCACTATGACAAAATCATCCACTGCATCTAGTCTACTCTCCGTCACAGTCACCACGAAGGTTGTCGTGCCTACAACCGACCGCGACAAATTTTATTAAGCGACAAGAGAACATATGGTGTGGGTATAGATTTTAGGCATGGGAAAGAGTAGAGGTTACGTTGGATGTGCTTTAGGCTTGAAAATTAGAAAGGGCTGAGGTTGGGAGAAGCCGAAACAGTCTTGAGCCGTAACCTGAACTGTTGTATCGCCATTGTCCGCTAGGGCCATAGTAGGCCATTGACCCGGCAAGTTCACCTAATTGGAGCGGCGTGGACTTGTTGCTGACCGCTAGTGATTTCGTTGGAAATCACTCTGGAATGTTGAATTTAAATTATAGAAAGATAAAAAGTTTTAATTGCAATATTAAAAATTTATTCTGCAACGTATAGTAGTTTCAAGTTTATGACCTGATTAATGCAATTCAAAATTTTATCTTCATTTCTTTTTATTTACAGTTTAAACATTGATTTTCTCATACGTCTTAATGACATTAAGACGCACTCAATAATATATAGTAAGTTTTAAAAAAGGATACTTAAATTAAAATTCGAGTAAATATTCCATAAATTGAGAAAAATATATATTTTCCAAGCCCCAAAAGCATTTTTACGCAACTCTTTAGTTTTCTTGTCACTGCATGTAAGCAAATACTATATATTGCCTTCTTTAACACGGTGCATAAAAATATTGAAGTCCCGGCCGCCCGACCTTTTTTTTAATACGATCGGAATAGGTAGTATTTACTACCACCAAAAATCATAGAATCTATCAGAATTGTAGAATTTTTTCCAAGAGCTGATTTAATAAAATTTTCGTAAAATATGGATCGAACCATAAAAAAAAACATATTTTATTAATTTAAATCACAAAATCATAAGAACTGAATCGGAATTCTGATATGCACGAGACTTGTGACGGCTTCTTATATAGAGTTTCTAAGGTTTATAAAATATATTTACATATCATAGGTTGGTTCTCAATTGCAAAGCAATCCAACCACTCATCACCATGAAGTTCTTCGCATAATCACATACTATGGCTCTGAGGAAACTACAAAACTCGATAAAATAGTCGTAAGCTGTAGATTTCAAGAACTCGGAGGATAACAATGAGTGTATACCGGTGCGCTTGAAAGTCTATGTGCAACAAAAGCGCCATACTCGATTTTAATCGCTTTTGTGATCCCTCGGAAACTATTGCTCATCTGCAGCTGCAGGTTGTTCCTCGGGTTTTCCCTCTTCTTGATTTTCAGATTTCTCAGATTTCCTTTCGCTGAACTTCAATCGTATCTGTCGGCCCATTAGTTCCTACAACACAAAAGTCTCATCATAGAAGCTAACGCATTTGTGCCAAAAGATCTTACATAAGTCTGGGAATCTGGAAATTCTCAGTTGCAAGAATTCTCTTTAAAAAAATTCATTAAAGGACCATAATGGAGAAACAAAATTCAAAACAGTAGCTTCAAAAGTAAATTGCTCAATGTTCTGCAATTCTAATTACTTGGTTGCAGTACTAGACTAAGACGCTCTATCGATTTTACCAAGACACACAGCAGTGCAGCAAATACGCCGACACCAGAGTGAAAATTACATAACACATCCACGAAACAACATTTAAGACATACTAAGCAGCTAATGATTTCTCAGAACTTACAACAACTCTTGCTTCTCCTAGTCCAACAACAATACATCGAGATGAACAGGAATCCCTTCTTCCCATAAAAATTTCATTTATATAAATCTTAAGAGCCATTTATCAAAGCCTGTATAGAATGGGGTGTATGAAATGTTGAATGCTATGAAATTGTCCTTAACCTCATAATTATATGCATTTAAAATTAAAGAAGGCGCAAATTGCAGTCTTACTAATCAACTATAACAGATACTCTTGATAGCCAAAAAGAAAAGAAAATCACATCATCATTCTAGTTCTCATATTTAGATACCCCAACCTGTTTTATGGTTCAGAAATTCAAGAAATTTACACATTTTCAGACTTAATTACTTTATGATTACCTTGCCATCAAGCGAAGAAATTGCAGCCTCTGCTTGCTCTTTTGTGTCAAATGAAACAAAGCCATATCCAGTTGATCTCCCCCCAGGACTATCGAACACAACCTTCACAGAAGCCGGATTGGTATCAGCGAAGAATTCTCGGAGATGGCTAGACCTTGCTTTCCAGGCTAGGTTTCCAGCATACAACACGTGTGCCACCGTCTTTTCACGAGGAGGGGCCAGTGGAGAATCTGGAGAAGCCGGTGGAGATGAGCGGGGTGGTTTGAGCCTCTTAGCAAACTCTACCCTGATGATCCTACCAGACAATTCCTGTACCAGAAAAACCCAAGAACATAAACAAAACAATGATGTATCTCACGCTTGAGTGAATCAGTTACATTTTCTCATGCACGTCTCAATTCTAGCTGATATTGGAGTTTTATAACACTCCTGCAAGCTCAAAATAACCGCATAAAAGCACCACAATGAACAAAGTTCACAAATGTTTCACATAATAACCTTCAACGAGGTTCACCATCTCCCCATAACAGCAAAACTTACAGCATTTCCCCCACACAGAGAAACATATTATATCAAGGATATTAGATGAATGAATGAATTGCTGGTCCCTCCATCCCAAAAAGAGAGTCTCAGTGTTAAACTAAAATAGACGTATAAAGGAGACCTTTTTCCGGGACAGAGGGCCAAGCACATTTTCTCATACACGTCTAAATTCTACTTAATATCGAATTCCTAGCAACATTCTAACGAGCTCAGCATGATAATGTTTACGCTTAAATAAGGGTGCAATAAGCTATCCGAACTCCAACCAAGATTAACTCAAAAGTGCCATTTTTATAATCGACATAAAAGTGTCATTCCTAAATCAGCACAAGCATGAAGTATATTCAACAATCCTCTCTCAATTCTCAAGGCACATTGCTACTCTTCCCATATTACCACAAAGCAAAATAGTGAAAATCGAAGAATAAAACTCCATAAACCGACTTACATGGGAGTCGAACTTCTCAATAACAGCCTGAGCCTCCTCCCCAGAAGCCATTGTAACAAACGCAAACCCCCTGCTCTTCCCATCTTTCTGCTTTATAATCTGACAAAATGCAAAAACACTTTCAGTAACTGTTATTAAATATATGTTCCGATGATTCTAAAGTTTGCAGCTTCAAAAAACAAACCTCAACGTCGGCTACAGAGCCGCATTCCCCAAACATGGCTTTGATGTCGGCAACGGTCAGAGACCATGGCAAATTCAGCACGAAGAGTTTCCTTCTTAGATCAGCTTCTTGTTGAATTGTGTCTGATTCTGCTTCTACTTCTACTTCTGCTTCTTGGACTGTTGAACAGATTATGAAGCTGGGTTTTCTGGTGAAGGGGCGTTTGAGGGAGAAGGAGATTGTTGGGGCGGAAACGGGCAACTTCAGGGAAATGGAGGGCCTGTGGCGCAAAGGAAATTTCGGGGAAGTTGAAGTTGAAGGGCGGGAGGAGAAAATGGGGAAGATTGCTTCGATGGCCGCCATAGCTGAGAGCTGAGAACGTAATTTGCGTCTGTAGCATTATCCACATTCTTGAAGATGTATTATGCTAATAGTCCTTCAATTTCGAGGTTGCCTTTGTTCTGGTCCCTTGTATTTTTAAAATTCTGATCGCAGGTTTTATTATAATCCTTCCGTACTATCAGTGATGACATCTTTATCTTTTCAAAGTTAAATTTGATAAAATTTGACCATAGATATAAATTAATGTATATGTAATAAATATATAATGTGAGATATAGTTAAATTCATCTTAACATATATTTTCTAAATACCAATTTTTATGCAAATTTGGTACATGTAACTAGAGATATTAATGGTCAAACATGATCATTGAAAATCGTGAAAAAACAAATAGGCCATTACTGCTGGGACGGAGGGGGTATTAAAAATTTATTATGCAATGTGCATAGCAGTTATAAATTTACGATCAAATTAATGCAATACAAAATTTTTATTTTTATTTACAATTTAAATTTGAGATGATCTCCTGTGAGGCAGTCTAAACTTAAGGCAGGGGCCTTTATGCAATTCTAGCTATATACTAGTTTCAGGGACTTATCTCTAATAATTTTACAGGGACATATCTCTAATAATTTTACAGGGACCTATCGTTAATATTTTTTCAGGGGCTTCTTTGTCCAATTTTTTCCATCTTTTCCCGTCATCTGCAATCTGCAAAAAAATCAAAAAAATGTTTAAAATATATTTTAAAATGCAAATAATTAATATGATCATTGAACTGAAAATTATAAACATCAACAAAAAATAGCAGAATATCAACGAAAAATCATAAACACATCAACTAAAAAATTAGAGAAAATATAAAATAAAACAGCAAAAAATATATTAAAAATCAAATAAAAATTGAATAAACGTCAACTACAACTAACAAAACATCAATTTAAAATCATAAAAACATCAACAAAGTTTCAATTATCAATTTTTTTAAAAAAAACTACAAATATAAAACTAATATCAACCAAAAGCTAAAAACATCAATTCATATCCCCTAAACTTTACCCAGAAAATGAAAAAAGTCAACATAAGAAAAAAAAACACTACAAAAAATCTACCTATGTCACCCAAAACTACAAACATCAACTCATATCACCTAAAACTCACCGAGAAAATAAAATATATCAACATGAGAGGGGAAAAACAAAAAAATCAACAAATATAACCCAAAAAAACTACGAAACATCAACTTTTATCAACTACAACTGAGTAGGAAAATAAAAAACATCAACATCAGGAAAAAAAACTAAAAACATCAACAAAAAAACTACGATACCTCAAGAGTATAAATTATTCACTCAAAAAATCATAAAATGTCAACAAATGTTTTTTTTTAAAAAACTACAAATATCATGCAAAAGATACAAACATCAACTCTTAACATATGAACCTCATTCAGAAAATGAAAAACATCAATATAAAAAATACTACAAATATCAACTCCTATAACCTAAAACTCAGCCAGAAAAATGAAAATTTTCAACATGAAAAAAATACTGCAAAACATCAACTCCTATCACCTAAATCTCAGCCGTAAAATGAAAAATATCAACGTGAGAAAATTAAAAAAACTACAAATATCAGTCATATCACCTAAATAAACTACAAAACATCAACTCATATCAAATAAATCTCCCCCGAGAAATTAAAAAAAATCAAAATTAGAGAAAACAAAGCTATAAATCTGAACAAAAAAGTTACAGTACCTCAACAACAAAAAAAATTTAAAACTACAAATATTAGTCATATCACCTAAATAAACTACAAAACATCAACTCATATCAAATAAATCTCATCCGAGAAATTAAAAACACCAACATGAGAGAAAACAAAGCTACAAACCTCAACAAAAAAGGTACAGTACCTCAACAACAAATTTTTTTGAAAAAACTACAATTATCAATCATATCACCCAATAAACTACAAAATATCAACTCATATCAAATAAGCATCATCCAAAAATTAAAAACATCAACATGAGAGAAAACGAAAGCTACAAACCTCAACCAAAAAGTTACACTACCTCAACACCATAAAATTTAAAAAAAAAACTATAATGGGGTTTGAACCTGGTTCTACAGCCCCAAAGACTAGAGCACTAACCACTATACTAGAGAAACCTTACTGATCATACACTCATGTCAAATGAACTAATATTAAACCTCAACAACATAACCTTCAAAATAAAGATCTTGGCGAGATTCGAACCTCTGACCTCAATAATTAACATCCAGAGTCCTAACCACTTAACCAAAGAACATTTCTTAACCAATACTCATCAAGTAAAATAGTAAACCTCAATTTATCTCTTCGGAAAAAAATACAAAATTAAAGCTCACCTATTAGACGCCGAAGCTCAGCTCCACCGCCATCGTTACAGTCCGCCACCGCGTCTGCCACTGAGTCCACCGAGTCGTTGTCGTCATTTCGGTGGCGCGTGAGAGCACACGCGTCATCTTCTTCCTTCATGCGCGTGCATCTCACGAACCTTCTCTCTTCACCATCGTCGTCCTCGCTATAGCAGCGCCGCTGTCGTCCTCGCTTCGCCGTCTTCAATTCGATCAGAGTGCACCGCAGTCACCTCGTCGTTTGAAATCGAAGCCTGAATTGAAACTTGCCATAGCAGCGCTGTCAATCTCCTCCACAGCGTTGGAAATTACAGAGCTCCGGCACCGGAAATCGCGAGCAGCATCTTCATCTTCGTCGCTCGTCGTCGTCGTTCGAATATGAAAACCCTAGCCTCGTCTCCGTTCGAATCAGCCTCTGACTCGTCGTTCTCTCGTCGCCGTTCACCTCGCCACCGGCAGAAACGTTGATCTATCGAGATCGTAGAAGCTCAGCTCCGGCGAAGCTTCGATCTCGATCTCGGGGGAAGAGCGGTGGCGGAAGAAGAAGAATCGCAGTGAATAAGCGGTGACGTTAGGCGGCGGAACGGCAGCGGTGGAATGGCGGCGATTGGAGGTGGTTACAAATTTCTGATCAGAGGAGGAGAATCCAATCGGAAAATTAAAATTAAAATTCTGAAAGTTAGGTGATATTTAGAGCTTTGATAATTGCACAGTAAGTCCTTAAATTTATGAGCATATTTTTTTAAAAATCACATCCCAAAATGAAAATTACAATAATTGCACAATAAACCTCTATCTAAAGTTTAAACTGCATAAAATAGGACTTTGTGTTTAAATTTTTATCTTTTCATAATTTATGAAATTATCGTTTTTCGAGAGATGAATATAAAAAAATCTCAGAAAAAGATTTGTGGAAAAATTGCTCGGAAGCGCTACGTGCGGGATAAACCCACTCTCCAAAAAGTGTGCGGGAAAACCTTCACAGCATTTATGCACCAGCCGGGAATCGAACCCGGGTCTGTACCGTGGCAGGGTACTATTCTACCACTAGACCACTGGTGCTTGACATCCCAAGTCTGCCAAATAAAATTTTAGGTAAAAGACTTATTTATAAGCCAACTAAAACAAGTGAAGAGTTAATGCGGTGAACGTGGATCGAACACGTGACCTTCAGATCTTCAGTCTGACGCTCTCCCAACTGAGCTATCCCCGCATTGTTACTTGGCTATGAGATTTTTCAATAGAAAATAAAGTTTGATTTACATTCCAAAATTCTTCCCGGCGTTATTTATAGCTAGAGAATACCAAAGATTATGGATGATCATGGGTTCAATCCGGATCAATAAGATCTGAAAATTTTATACCCGTATCCAGACCCGATAAGTAAACGGGTCTTGGGTTCAAAACAGGTTATAAATGAGTTTAATATTCTTTTTTCTTCACTAAATAAAATATATATTATATTAAATACAAATAATTGAAGTTCAATATGTATTAGAATTAATTTTTCAAGATAACAAAATATACCGTACATATTATTTGTTTAATTTGAAATAAAAATACATAGAGAATATGAAAGTAATTTAGAAATTTTGGTAAAATTATATATAGTTAGACTTACATAGGTCTACGGGTTGGGTCTGAGTCTTAGTATTTCAGACCCAGACCCGAACTCGTATCTAAAAATCTAGACTCATACCCGGACCCGATAAGTCTAAATTTTTTGGACCCATACCCGACCCATTGGTTCTGGGTCGGGTCATAGACCCATGATCATCCCTAATAGAGATCATAAGAGCATGTGCAATGCTAGTTTCTTAATTTTAAGAAACCGCTCTAGAAATCGAAAACACTCGCAGTGGTGGTTTCTAGGGCGGTTTCTTATCAAGAAACCACCTCATGGTTTCTTGTGTGGAACTCGGTTAAGAAA
>JAULKM010000009.1:12030108-12046793 GCA_032355605.1 Rubia tinctorum
TCATTTATCAGGTTTATTTTTATTCCCTTGATGAGAACAAAACGACGTCGTTTCACTTATAATAAAACGACGTCGTTTTGTTTAATGAAGAAACAAAAAAATCAAAAAATGACATCATCTTACTCAGAGCTCGTCGAAAGGGGAGATGAAAACTAGGTTTGGGGGCGGAATCTATGGATTCCGGTGATTTCTAGATCGAAATTCCGGCCCACCGAATCTTAAGGGTGGTGCCATCACCTCCTCGCTCCCCCAGATCCGCCCATGAGTATGATTTAGGATATGAAAATTTCAATTTTTTGTACTATTTTGATTTAAATTGATTCAAATTTTTTGTTGTTAAAATGCAATATTTCATGAAAAAATTAAAAGTTTTAAAAAGATAAATTCAAAAATTGGTGTTCCAAAATTTCATTCCTAATTAATTACCGTACGATAATGAGATTATACTTTTAATTTTGGGAAAATTTTGGGAAAAACCGTCTTTCCATAGGCATATGGAAAGACGTGGTTGAATTGAAATTATAAAAAAGTATAAGATTTTAGTTGCAATATTAAAAATTTATTATGCAAATGATTAATACAACCCAAAATTTTTATTTTGATTTCTTCAAATTTACAGTTTAAACCCTGATCTTTCCATAACTTATGGAAATACTATCTTTCAAGAGACGGACTCTTTAATTTTTGTCCATCTAAAAAATTATTGGACTAAAATTTATGGTCGGAATTTGACACGTTCATTTCAATCTCTAATTTTCCTTTCCACATTAGTGTGCATAAAGATATGTGCAAAAATATAATAGGAACCTTATTTTAAAACGAAGGAATATATTTTTCTCTATTTCTCTATTTGTAGCACACTTATTTTATTGAATGTTTTTTTTAAATAGCATGCTTTCCATATTTAGCAAGATTCATTCAATTTCATCTACCCATTCTACTTTTTACATATTACATTCAATTTCATCGACTTATTTTTCTCATCTAAATTCGTTTAGCTAATGCAGAAACAGAGGGATTATCTTTTTCAGCGGAAATGATTTGAACTAATTTATTATTGATAACTAAATTAACTTAATAAATAACAAGACCATACCAATTTTTAGTGCAAAATGGGAGTTGACCTTTAATGGAATGGACCTTGTATTAAAGAGGAAAAAACAATCAAAATACACATTTTTTTAGCACGAACGAGGCCACGTAAGAACCCACCCACTCAAAACGCACCAAACAAATCCCCACCGTCGGAACCACGATCGTACGGTCCAAAATCACTCCCCACCCAAATAAGCTACTACTAAACCCCTCCACCAAGAAACCGCATTATATTTTTTAAAACCGAAGGCGGGGCGGCTGACCTAATGCATGATTCCGCGAACCAAGACACCTTGCTTTTCACCTCCCAATCACAACCCGACACGTGTTGGCATCAATACCGCCATTTCCTCTCGCCACTCACACGAGGCGGCCGCCGTGTGGCCCCGCCGCCTCGACGACCGTCCAAGGAACTTTCCCGATAAAGCAATGATAACCATCCAAAATGCATAAATTACAAAAGAGCCCCACAAGATACCATAATAGTATTATTGCCGTCTCATTTATTTCACATTCCACAGATGAACAGCACAACTATTTGATGAAAGAAAGAGTAGTACACTTTTGTCATGCGAAATCTAACTCTACCACAAAACAATATTTACAATGCTTTTTCTTTTTACCCAAACTATAAGGTAAAAAGAGGGAAATTAAAAATATATAAAAAACTTGCGTATAATATCTTCCTTTACTTCAAACTTCAAGCCACTGTATTTTTGGATATACATAACATCATTATTTTCCCTAATTTCCCACTTGAGCCCTCCATTTTTAACTTAGATCCCACTAGAGCCCTAGTATTTCTTCACTTCACTTAGCTATTATTAGATGCTGCTTCTGCTTCTATGTACAGAGCAAACTCCAGACATTGGCCTTTTTGGGGGGTGAAAAGCACATAATGTTTTGGAGCAGGCAGGGACCAGACTAACAGGTGTATTAAGTTGAGGGGTTTAAAAGCTAATTTAGACATAAAAGCAGGGGGGTATTAGTAAAATAGTAACACTACTAGTACTCGATCACTGCAACTCCCATTGGGGCTCTGTGGGGAATACCCTTTCTTCTCTTGGCAGTTCTGTAATTAACAGTTGGAGGGGGCGTTGATGGAGTAAAGCTCTGAAACCTCCCTCCGCCGCCACCCTGGTGGCGGCTGCTGCTGCTGCTGCTGCTGGAGTCCTCCGAGTCACTGGCGGCGGCGGCCCTCTTCCTCTCCGAGGAATGGTGGCGGTGCTGCTTCTGGAAATTCCCTGTTGTCCCCACAATCTGGGGAAAAATAACCAAAATGCCATTAGCATTAAATTCGAATCAACCTTCAACGAGATTTTCATAGATATTAGCACAATCTCAATCGACGTTTTAAATGCAATTTGAATTCAAGAATCGATGAAAGTAATTATACCTTGCATCCCAAAGAGCAGAACCTGAAGGAATCGAGAAGACTGCGCTCGCAGACCTCGCAGGTGTTGGTCACGCCTTTGCCCGGCCTCGGCTGAGGCCTCTCGTTCAGAAACACGACTTTGGCGCTGTTGATAATGTAGGTCTGAACAGCGGAGATGTCCAAATACTTCTGAATTTCATTCACCCTGATCACATCGTGGTACGAGGACCTCCTTATCTGCAGTTTCATCGAAAGTCAACGGCGTCAATTAGCCGGAAATTCAAATGATGTTGGCACATAATTTCAAATTCCGGCAATGAAAACGAGAGCCCACCTGAATAGCGCGGTGCTCCTTGTGATAGTTCAGGCAGATTGAACAGAGAGGGCCGTTCATACAATCCAGGCAGTACATATTGCACTCGCTCTTGTGGGAATCGGCGTGCATTTTGCACTGCACGAAGAACTGCTCCCTCAGAAGGGGCTTCAGCCACGGCGGCCAACGATTATCGTCCTCATCAGGCCCTCCAGCACCCTGTAACATTCAAAGTTCAAAAAAGTTCAAAAAACAGGAGAAATGGATGATAGAATGAGCAAAATAAAAGAGACCCAGATGATAGAATGGAAAAGGGTACCATGATTCGCCGGCTTTTGGGCTTAATCTCACGGACAGCGGATTCTTGATTCTCGATCGCCAGCTTGAAGATTGGGCAATGCGAATGTGTGTGAATGATGGCTTTCCAACAAAGATGGGCTCAAATAGGGAGCAGTGTGTGACTGTGTGATAGTGGGTAATTCAGTTTGTGCGTTCTAGAGAGAGGAAGGAGAGAACAATGGCGAAGAAGAGAAGGGGGTTGAGAAAAGTGGAGGCGGAAGGAGAAATGTGGGCTACTTGTAGAAGAGAGAGAGAGAGTAGAAAAAGTGTTGGGACTAGGGGTTGTTCTTATCCTTTCAAAGTCATACATAAACAAATTCCGAACCTCAGTCCGAGCCTAAACCTACACATACGTTGGCTGCAAGGAACCGACCTACTTCTTTCCTTTTATTTTAAAAAATATATTTTTATTGCCTTTCATTTTCATAACTTGCCTATTTTCTCCTAGGTCTTATCATTTATTTAGTTTTTTTTATATCGTAGAAAAAATGTCATTATTTGGAGGGGGAGGGGAAAATGAAATGCATTTTCTTGTACGATTTCCTCGTTATTATTACTCCATCTAATTCTTTAATATTGAGTCCTATTTTTGGACACATATATTTTTTTAATGAAATTAGTGATGAATGTTGAATTGAAAGAATGAAAAGTTAATTGAATTGGTGAAATTAATTAGGATTCACTAAAAAGGGAATGCGCCAATATAAAAAAATTTATTCTAAAATAGAAAGGGAGCCAATATTAAAAAAATTAGAAGGAATATTTTAGTTATTTCTATTTCTAGGCGATCGCTGCTCGCGCTCAGCAGCCCATACCAGCCGACACCACAGTGATCATATGGGAGGTAAGTCACGGTAGCCCAGTAGCAGGGCTAGTGGGCCGGCCCGTACTCGGTGCGCACGAGGGATCCTCGGCTAGCGAGAAATCCCCACACTGCCGCTGTCGAACTTCGAACCGTGAATCTCTCCAAATCAAACTCACTTCCCAACAACTGGTGTACAGCCGCAAGTGTTAAGTTATTTCTCTTTCTAGCTAGTTCGAAACGAGGTTGTATTTTCTTGGGAATTCGGAGGAATGGTGAAAGTGATTAGCAAGGATTGTTTTATCTTTGGTTTGGGATGATGGGTTGGCGCATTATTGTTATTCCTTTTGTTTGCAAATTATGCATTTTTGTGCATAATTAGGCTTCATGATTGCAATGTTGTTCTTATATTATGGCAAGTTAAAAAAAGATTGATTTTGTATGATTAGTTATAGGTTGGTGTCTAAATTAAAGAGTTAGTGATGATTTTTTGTTCATTTAAATAAATATTTATGAATAGATTATTGTAATTTAATTTGTATTCAAATGTTTGGTTTGGTGTTTTGTACGAGTAGATTCCATTTTATCGAACTAAATTGAATTAAATTTAAATAAATAAAATGTACTAAATAAAATATAGATAAATTTGAAATGAATTTAATAAAATAAACATAGTGAAAAATAGTACTAATAGATCAAAACTGAGTTAACATCAATTTCAAATTTACATAATTGAGGTAAATTTGAACATATTGACTTGAATTAATTTCAAATATACAAAGTTTTGTTTTAGCCAATATAAATTTAGGTTAAGGTTTATTGTGTAATTATATGAGTTTTTTAAAAATATATGCTGATAAATTTAGGGACTTACTTTGCAATTATCAAATGCTATAAATATCACAAAAATATCTGAATTTCAAATTTCTTTTCCCGGTCGAAATTCTCTCTTCTGATCGAAAATCTGTAACCGCCGCCATTCCTCCGTCGTTCCTCCGCCTAACGCCACCGCTCTGCCGCTGCGTTTCCTCCTCTTCCGCCGATGACGCGGCGGAGTTAGGGCAATCGTCGACAATTTTCTTCTTCCGTCGTCGACGCCGCCAGTTGCAACCATTCTATTCTTCGGATTTGAGCTTCTGTTCTATTTTCCGATCTGAGCTCTTCCATCCATGGCGCAACCGCTCGCTGGCGTATCTCTGAAATTCACGGCGCCTCTGCAACTAGTCGGCGCCTCTGCAACTCGCCGGCGCCTCTACAACACACCTCTGCAATAACTTCGACGAATATTTAAAATTCATGACACCTCTGGAACTCGCCTTTGCAATTGCTTCGACGAAATTCGTGGTGCCTCTGTGAGGTTTCACGACGCGGCTCCACGGAAACGCTCCAAGGCGACGGCTCCACGGAAATAGTAGTGACCAGTGAGATGCACGCGTCAATCGGAGAATAAAGCACGTGTGTGAGGTAAATGCCTCTACCGTTGACGATGTCGACGTCGTTCTCCTCACTTCCGGAATACCTCTGTTGTGCCGGTAAACCTCCGCTCCTCTGAGTTTCCTTACTGCAACCTAATATGAATCTGTTGATGTTTTTGAATCTAAACCTCTTCTCCTCTGCTGCCGTTCTTTTACTTTGTGATGATGTTATTATGAGATGCGTTAATGATATGTTGATGATGTGTCGGCTGAGCTTTTGTTTGTGAGTAGTGAGATTTAATTTTTTGTTTTATTTTTTTTTCAAAGACTTGATGAGGTTTAATATAATTTGATTAAGTAGATGATCAATAAAGATTCTTTGGTGGAGTGGTTATTACTCTTACTGTTGAGTTTAGAGGTCTGGTGTTCGAATCTCACTATGACCATTATTTTGAAGAATTTATGTTTCATGATGTACATGTTGAGATTTAATACTATTTTGACTGATTGTATGCTAAATGATTAATCTTGGGTGTGGTAGTAAGTGTTTTAGTCTCTGAGGTTAGAGACTCATGTTCAAATCCCACTAGGTACATTTTTTGAAGAAATTTTATTTTTGAGGTACTGTAACTTTTTGTTGATGTTTGTAGATTTTTTTCTCTGATATTGATGTTTTTAATTATTCGGGTGAGGTTTTATTGATATGAGTTGATGTTTTGTCTTTTTTATGGTTATATGGATTGATATTTGCAGTTTTTTTGGAAAAATCTCATATTGATGTTTTAAATTTTTCTGATGAGGTTTTGGTAATAAGAGTTGATGTTTGTAACCTTTTGGTGATATAAGTTGGTATTTGTAGTTTTTTTTTAAAAAAATTGTTGATGTTTTAAGATTTTTTGAGTGAATAATTTATACTTTTGAGGTACCGTAGTTTTTTTGTCGATGTTTTCAATTTTTTTGTCATGTTGATTTTTTTTATTTTCGGGTAAATTTTTGTTTATATGAGTAGATGTTTTATAATTTTTGGGTGATATAATTGATATTTGTAGTTTTTTTCTTATATTGACGTTTTCCATTTTTCGAGTGAAGTTCAAAGGATATGAACTGATGTTTTTAGCTTTTAGGTGATATAAGTTAATACTTGCGGTTTTTTTAAAAAATCTTTTTGATAATTTAAGTTGTGTTGATGTTTTTGTTGATTTTTATTTGATGTTTTGTTAGTTACTGCAATTTTTTAGTTGATGTTTTATGATTTTTCGTTGATATTCTGCCATTTTTTGTTGATGTTTTATAATTTTTAGTTTGATAATCATATCGATTTTTTTCATTTAATTTTTTTCAGATTGCAGATGGTGGAAAATGTTGGGATAAAATTGGACAAAAAAACACTGGAAAATATTAGCGATAGGTCCCTGTAAAATTATTAGAGATAGGTCCCTGTAAAATTATTAGAGATAGGTCTTTGAAACTAGAATATTGTTAGAATTACATAAATGTCTCTGGCTAAAGTTTAGACTGTCTCACAAGAGACAATCTATTTCAAATAAATAAGTATATCAAAACTAAACTATATTTAAATATTTAAATAAAAATAGACTCAATAAGCCAAACTAAATTTAAATGAATGTAATTAAAATAAACTCAATTCATAATATGTCCGGGAGAATGAGACCTTATAATTTATAAACAATTTAACTATAAATATAGAAGTTTTGTTCTTTGATGAAATATTTATAATAGATTCTTATAAATGATATGAAGTTAAAATGAGAGAGAGTGAAAAAATAGTTTACCATGTGCAATTGTTATGTTTATATATTTTTGTAATTTTTAATATAAAATTTAGAAGTATGTGGAACATTCTCACATCTTCTTTGAAATTATTTACACGTGAAGATGCCATATTAGAGTATTTTTCATCGTGTATTCGTATCAGTCATTGTAATGGATCAATATGTAACATAGTCAACTCATGTTCACTAATATTAACTCACTTACTTTTGGAAATTGGATTTAGGAAGGTAGAATTAATGGTTGAGAATACATTAAAAGAGTAAAAAGTAAATTAAGTGGACAAAAACAACCTAAAATTCGCCAAAAGGGAAAAGAAGCCAATATTAAAAAACTATCTAAAAACGGAAATTGAACCAATATTAAAAAATCGGAGGGAGTATTCTGTTCAGTATGTAGTAGTATAATTAATTAGATAAAGTCTTGAAAAAGTCATATCTTCATAAGTATATGGAAAGATTGGCTAAATGTAATAAGAAAATTTTACCTTAATTTTTTATAGTTTGCCGTTTAAACTTTAATTTTTTTATAACTTATTGAAAGACATTTTTTAAAAGCCTGTCTTAATTAATTATATGTGTCTTCTAATTAAATAAAGGGTTCATATTTTTATTTTTATTTATTGCTAAAAAAGGTTGGTGCTTTGTGGTAGTATAGTAGTATAGAATAGTAATCATCATCAGGCAGCACATGAAGCGGCTGAGAAAAAAGAGACAAACTTGGAATAAAGTCAAAATGCAATTCAAATTAAAGATAAACCAATCTTAAATAACTATACTTCTACTCAGAATACGGGATATTTTCCTTAACCCCAATAGTTTCCTGTTTCAAGTTTCAACATAGTAATTTCAACTTCAACATCTGAAGTTGGCCCACAAGTCTTTAATTTGAGCTATCGCAACTTTTCACTCGAATCATAAAATTTCGAGAAAATTGATTTTATAATTATATGTGTGAATATAATTTTTTGATAATCAAAAGTGTAAATATAATTCTAAATAGTTAGAATAAGTGAAAACGTACCCATTCTGATAGATTTTGACCGGAATATGATTAAATGACCATTTTACCCCTCTAAAAATAATTTTTGAAACAATAAGAAACTTACAATTATACCCTCCAAACCCTAATCCACTTCCTCTTTCTTTCTTCCCCCGCATTTCTTTTATTCTTTCTCTGCAATTCTCTGCAACTCATTCTTTCTTCCTGCACATTTCATTTATTTTCTTCTTTCTTTCTGCCTCCACCCCTTCGCCAACGATTTCCATCAGCGAACCCGCAATTGTCGATCCACCAACGATAGATTAAACTCCTAATCAACAACGCGAAGGATCCCGACCCAACTGCGTCACGTTGCACATTGCCAAAGTCGTCACAGTCGGATTTGCCCCGTCTCTGCAAGACGCCACTGGATGATGATTCTCTTCCTCGTCTTCTTCCGGAAGGCTTGTTCTTCCGCCGAATCTACTTTTTCATAGCTGGGTTGGTTAAAGTCTTAAAGAAGGAAGATAAGTTGGCGTCGGGTTTAGGGTTTAGGGTTTAGGGTTTAGGGTTCAGGGTTAGAGGGCGTAGGTGGCGGTGGCTGGAGGGGGCGAGGCTGGTGATGGTGGGGTGGTGGTGGGGGCTGGATGGAGGAGCTGGTGGTAGTGGGGTGGCGGGGCTGGCTAGAGACGGTGGAGAGGGTGGTGGTCTTGAGGGCAAAATTGTCCTAACATATATAGGTTTTAGGTCCAAGGGTATTTTGTCAATTCATGTGCGGTCAACACCGGTCAATGCTGGAAATAGTGTTTTAAGGTTATATAGGCACTTATGTCAACTAGTTGGGGTTGTTTTCGTACTAAAAGTTACATGAGGGTTATATTGGCATTTGCTCAACTAAGTAGGGTAATATTGGTATATATCTCTAAAATTTTATATGTTAATATGTTTGGTAAATCGTTCTATCACGTGCTTCACAGATTTCTTTAAAAATATTTCTAATTAACTATAGATAAAATATGTAAAATGCGTGGTAGAATATGATTTGCCCTACACGGACAACTCCTAACATATAAAATTTAGTCTCACTCGAATGATATTTTGCACCTCTATTTTACTAAAAACAAATAAATATATTGCACCTCTCCTATATTTTGGTATTTTTCAAAGAAAGATTTATGTTAAGTTCTTTTTAACTTATTGCACTTTAATTTTATTTTGTTTAATTTAATTTAAGTCAAATTCTTGAGAAAGACCGCATTTCCATGGGTATATGAAAAGATGAGCTTGAATCAAAATTATAGAAATGTAAAATGTTTCAGTTACAATATCAAAAATTTACTATGTAACGTGCATTAGTTATAAGTTTATGACCCAATTAATGCAACCCAAATTTTTTTATCTTGATTTATTTTAATTTGAAGTTTAAACATTGGTTTTTCCATAACTTATGGAAAGACCGTCTTTCAAGAGACGGACTCTTAATTTAATTAAAATTATTTATATATTAATTTAATTTAATTCATTTTATTAGAATAACAGCTCGAAAGTAAGTAAAATTATGGGTTCGTTCTAGAACTTTCTACCAGTAATATGAAAATGGTTTGAAATGAAGAAAAAAATATAATAAACAAGACTGCCATATTTATAACTTTTATCATACATAATAATAATTATGCTTAAAATATTGATATTTAGAAGAAAAACATATATTATACATATTTAATAAATATAAATATTTAAATTAACAAAGAGTGTCGCATGATACTATTATTAAATTTCATAGTAAAAAATATCTTAGAAACAAAAATCTAAAAATGGGGATAATCTAAATGTTCCCACGATGAATTGCACTTAAAGAGCACTTTTTAAAGTGCTATGTCATCAATATTAATAAAAAATATTCAAGATTGAACCTGAACAATGAAATTTTTTATAAGGAGTCTTTTATGAGACCTAAATTCCATTATGGAGCTATTCTACTATTTCAGAAGATAATTCATGTCAAGTGACACTCATATATATTAGTTTGTCAAATCACATAAAAAGAGACACCAACTATTAAAATAATTAATCGCTCTTTAATAAGGATAAATCAACCACTATAATTTCATAATAAGAAGTGCTCCTTATTATATCAAGGAAAAGTGCACTTCACGAGTCCCACAATTAAATAACCTGACTTAAAAAGCACTTCTTAATGATCACATTATTAATTTTAATTGAAATTTATTAGAATCATGGGATCCTATCATAAAATCAACCGGTACTATGTAAGGGTGACACATGATCTTATATATTGAGTCGTAACTCCCTCACGTGCAGCGATATTAATCATCGCACCTCGTGGACAAAACGGGGGTTACAGGCCCGTGGGCTCTGATACCATATTAGATTCATGAGCTCCTATCATAAAGTCAATTGATTTTATGACAGGAGCCCATGAATCTTACATGGTATCAGAGCCCCAGGTTGGCCCGTGACCCCTTTATATCCACGATTGCAATATGATTAATACTGCTGGACGTGAGGAGGCGGGTTAGTATCACACATCGGTGATTGATAGAGTTATGACTCAATGTATAAGATTTTGGGTTACCCCTACATGGTACCAAATATGTGGTCAAAGTTGGACAGTGAATAATGACATAAAGTGAAGTGAGAAGTTTGAACTAGGACATAGGGAGTATGACGTAAACAAAGTTGATTGATTGACTTTATATATATATAAATCATCTCCAGTGTTACCATCATAATCAAAACTTTAATATGACATGTCTATCATTGTATGTACATAATTTCAATTGGATTCATGCATATTTATGCACTCGTTCCCTTTTTCCTTAATTAGGTAGACAAGTGAGGGTCTCATAACGAGTTTCTCCAAATTGAATATCTACTTGACACCCTAAAATTAATGTGCCACGTAAGATTGATGGTTCATCGTTGCATTGAAGATTTTTTTTTTAAAGTTAACGGTCTATTAACATGCGTGTCAACTAACTTATACCAAATCAACTCTCTGTATTAGAGATGCTCTTACAAGGATTTTAAAAAAACTCGCATTCTGCTAATAAGAGATAATTCACACTAGGTGTTATTCAAATGTTGGGTTTAAAGGAGAGATCAACTCCTTAAATAATGGACTGCTTTTTATTAAGTATTGAACAACAATAGTACTCCTGATGACCTTAATCAATTTGGATAATTTGACTTTCAACAGTTAACTCATAAAATGTTTAATTCTTAATATATTTTTTATAAAGAATTACAAAACTTGTGAAAATTTAATATTTTAAAAATATATATTATAACGAATCTAATAAGGTATCACTCGATAATATTTATTCTTATACACTAATTCAATATTATGGTTAAAGTTAAAAAAATTGACTGTATGAATAATTAAATTATATGTTAAAATGAGACATGTGAAGTAACTCATTAATAAAAAATGTTATTTATCAAGAAAACTACACATTAAATTTCTAATAATATGGATGCTATCCCCTCTTCATATGCCTTGCAAGTTACAATGACTTATCAACTACATTAGTGCTTACATTACATGAGTAGTATTTTTATAAAATTGACAATGTATAGGGACAAGCATTACAAAATGCCACCTTTGTTATAATTGCTAGTAGAAAAAGGTCAGTATTTATTTCCTTTTGTTTTATGTTAAAACCTGCATGTGTAAAGATACAACTGGATTTAACATGTAAGTTTATCTTACATGCGGTAATCGCACATCGTATAAAAATTAAACTTAATAGAAAAGAGATGGAAACCTTATAAATTCTCATTCTAGCGAGGGTTCAATATGTTAAGAAATAAAAACTGCATTTAACATTCACGTTTAAGTGTTTCATGGCAATTTAAATTATTTTTAACTATAATGTTTTTTTGTGTGCAATAAATATATTTAAAAAGTAAGACTCAAAACATATATTATGAATAATAACGTTTTAAATTAAAATAAATTAATTTTACCAAATAAATAACACGTACTAATGAACCTTGAATTGAAGGTTACTATAATCCGTTGGAGCACGTAACGACACACTCACATCCAAAAAAAACATATCTTTCGTCTCAGTTATATTTTCTTACTTGATTTCTTAAATTTAATAATATAAATAATTAATATATTTATTTACATATATATAAAATTTATGGAGATAAATTTTATAATGAATTAATATTAGTAATAAATATTTATACATTAAAAATTAATGATCAAAATTAATTTAGTTTGATCAGAATAATCAGCTAAATCATTTTGATTTGGGCGAAAATAGTACGCATCCAATTTATTTTCTTGGGAGATCCCCCGAGAAGCAAGCCATTTTTTACATCTTTACTTTGAGATAATATTTGTGAATCATATAGCTAGTGCTGGTTCTATTCTTATTTTTTAGTTAACTAGTGAATTATCACATTTTGTTAAAGGTTTAATAAATTTGGATGGTATTAATTTCTTATATTCACAATAATACTACTAGTTTGCTTGCTTTTTAACAAAAAAACCATCAGTCTGGGACTTGTGGTTTTATAATGGTTTCTTTAGAAATATAATTATTTACTCAACACCATTGAATGATTAATATTTTTTTTAAAAATTGTTTCTAATTTATTAGATAACAAATTGTGAAATATACAAATATTTATACTCAACTTTTTAAATTCTTTTATTCAAAAAGTCACTTCCATTTTTCTTGGTTATAGTCACAATTTTTTATTGACATGTTTTAATATTTTTTGGACTTAATATTCACTGTTTCAATTTTTCTATGATAAATTTAGTTTGTGATTTTTAAAAATTATTGTACAGCTTAAATTTTAAAATTAACCACTAGTCTAATTTTTTTAATAATATAATAATATTTATATTTTTGAGTGATAAAATAATGATTAAAATCAAACTAAAAATTAATATTTATTTTGTGTGCGAAATCAAAAAATCCATTATTAGAGTTTGAGGAAAGTTTAAAAATTCTTTATCAATTTATTTTATTTTATTGAACTAGCATATCGAATTACCTTAGAGGCCTGTCTCTAAACACCTTCCATCAACATTTCTCAGCACTAATCCATCCCCGTTTCTACTATTTAACACGTGTGAACAAACTCGCTTTGATTTGATTCATCTCTCCATATGGGCCCCCCATCAATGAACAAACTCGAGTTCCATTTCGATGCTAATACCAAAATTTTAATGCTAAGAACGACAAGGGATTTGGTCTAATTTTCTCGTAAATGTTGCTTCCTGCTCAAGTTTATATGACAAGTGTACATGTTTTTCAAAGAATCAGTTTTTATTATTCTATCCACTTTTAATAAAATTTAATTATTATTTCTGCTTTAGTCTTTTGTGTGAAATCACATTTTCATTTAATAAGTTACTCTATGTGGAGTTGTATCTCATTAATTAGTGTGGTGACCCCTTCATTAGGTGTGGAGTATTATCAACGTGAAAAATGTGGGATTTGTCTTGGTTAGATGTACAGTTTGTTGGATTTGATCATAACTCGTTCATTCGTGATATTGCAGAGGTTGCATGCCCCTAGTTAACATGGTAGACGTCTTAGATGTATTTTCTCTTCATGTTAAGTGGTTCATGATTTTCGTTGGTAACTAGTTCCCTGAGTGCGATAATACAAATTTTATTGAATTTTCTATCTTTCATATATAGGACAATATATAGTTAAGAGTCCGTCTCTTGAACGACGATCTTTCCATAAGTTATGGAAAGACCAAAGTTTAAACTGTAAATCTGAAGAAATCAAAATAAAAATTTTGGGTTGTATTCATCGGGTCATAAACCTATCATTCCTAAATGTTGCGTAATAAAATTTTAATATTGCAACTTAAACCTTTTACCTTTCTATAATTCCAATTCAACCTCGTCTTTCCATATGCCTATGGAAAGACGGTCTTTTCCAAAACTTTGCCTGTAGTTAATTATTCTATCATAGAATAGTTAAATTATGTGCCAAGTTCACTTATTGTAATTGTTATTTGGGTGTATTTCCAACACCTTTAATATTGAATCCTAAAAAGAAACACATAAAAAATTGAAATAAAAGTCATCGGAAAAAAAGTACAATTCTTCAATTTTAAGCAATTTATTCCCACTTATTTATCTGTTTTAAATATAATAAATCATTACTCTAATATGCATATACAAATGTAGCTAAATGTTAATGGAAAAACTCATCCAATATGACAGAGTATGAAATACTTCTTTCTAACAAGAATCCTTACATAAATTAACAAAAACAACATTTAACTATGAGGTGTAACTAAATGCTCTTTTATTATCATTAAATTCCAACTACTATTATTTTTGATAAAGCTAAGAGAAAAGGTGGGTGCATGTACAAAGGCCCCGACATTAGAAGATAAGTGTGAATCATTTTGGCTAGTAGGCATACATTAAATGAAAGTGGACAAAGCAAAAACTGCAGGGTTCAATTTATTTTCCTTATACCATGTACTTCCAACTTTTATTGTGAATACATTGGGTTTCTTTCCAAAAGAATAGTAATAAAATTGGTTCACAAATTATTTTAATTCAAGGGAAAACTCTTGGGAAAAACCGTCTTTCCATAGACATGGAAAAAAAGATGGGGTTGAATTAAAATTATAGAAAGGTAAAACAATTTAGGTTCAATATTAATAATTTATTATGCAACGTGAGATAGTTATAATTTTATGATCCGACTAATGAAATCCGAAAATTTTATTTTAATTTATTTTAATTTGCAGTTTAAACTTTAATCTTTCCATACCTTATGGAAAAATTATCTTTCAAGAGATGAACTCTAATTCAAGTGGTTAGGATGATTCTTTCTTCAATTTATCTGCATTTCATTTTATTTGAATATAATTTATTTTTATTAATTTATAAATTAACATTAATTTATACTCACATTTTTTACCATATTTAATATTAATTTGGTTCAATCCAACAAAAAGTCTTCTCAATAAAACATGGCCTCAATATTTTCATCTCGGGCTTTTACTTATAATTTAATTGATAAGAAAATTTGATACATCATCCTATATATTGTTTAGCCTCTATAACTATAAATTTGAAAATTTTAATGTGTTCTTTAGCATGCATTGATATTTTTCTTCATTTGAAATTGTGAGTCAACCTAATAAGAGTCTAACTTCAGATATCACATTAAAATCACAAATTTCTATTTTAAATCAAATTATAATATTGTGAATTTACTATTACTCAACATTTTATATAACATCAAAAAAATTTAATGTGGGATTTCCAACCGCAGTGTTCCCGAGCACAAGGAAATTCAATATGTTATCAAATATTGTATGTTAAAATGTTGGGCAAATTAGATTCTGCTACGTGTTCTATAAATTCCATATTTAGTAAAGTGGAAGCTTTTTGGAAAGAAAAGAGTAATTTGTAGAACAAGTGGTAAAATCTGACTTGCCCAACACTTTAACATATAAAATTTTCTGGTATAAGCACTGATTTCATTTTATTGTGTGCATTTCCTAAAATGTTGTTAGAGTTTTTTCTTCCAATGTTGTCTGATATGAGAAAGTCTCAGGAAATGCGGTTTTCCCATAAATTTATGGACAGTCCACAGTGACTTTTACATTAAATGTTATAATTTTTTATAAAATTTAAATATTGTATGTTAAAAGTTAAAACAAGTAATAATACCTACTGTCTTAAGACCTACTCATCTGATATGTATCATTTTGTTGTGCGCATTTTCGTAATTCTAACTCTGATGATTCTTCGTATTATAAAAGTAAAAAATTGTGTAAATTTAACTGAGAGGGAGTATAATTATTGTCAGCTGTGTGGGATAAAAATCTGGCACACAGCATATTAATTGATTACATTCAATGATAGAGCAATCACCTATATCAAACCAAAAATAATAAAAAATCGAGTCCATATAATTTTGCTACCCACGTGTTTAAGGCATAAATTAATAACAATACCAGTCGAAAATGTGACTGGGAAAGCACCAATTTGAGTGTAAAAAAAATTCCTCCATATGTTCCAGTCATACATGAGGAAAGAAAAAGTTGGTGTTTTTATTTCTGGGTTGTGAAATTATTAAAATGCCCTTCTTCTCCCCATCACTCTCTCCCCCGTCTTTGTCTGTCACTCCTCTGCCTTTCTCCCTCTCTCTTCTTCGTTATACCTACCTCAATCTTGAAGAAAACCTAGATCGACGGATCTACAAGAAATCTTGCTCCAGATCAATGGACCCAGAAAAACTTACTCCAGATCTGCAAGAAATCAGAGTAGCCGGAGAAAGAGACACGGTCGGCAGAGGCGTGATGGAGACGGAGACGAGGTGGAGGTGCGGTGGAGAGAGAGATGGGGAGGCTGAGACGCGGCGGAGAGGGTGATGGGTAATAGAATATTAGATAAATTAGAATCAGGTTAAGAAAGGAATACCCTATCTGATTGGTTTTGTACATATCCTTTTCCATATATAATTCCATCTTGTATACCCTTTGTAATCACTATATATATGAATACACACAGCCACATTTATTTGTGGGTTTTACATTCTATCA
>JAULKM010000009.1:12093612-12104672 GCA_032355605.1 Rubia tinctorum
ACTCACAGTGTCTGAAGATGAGGGAGATTCGAAAAACTTCGAGGAATGGATCCATTCAGTTGATTATGTGACAGAACACTGCACCACAACATGTCTTTTAGGAATGGTCTTTTAAGAAGAAGCAGAAGACATTATATGATAGATAAATTTGAAAAATGAAGTCAGAGCTGATCCCCTGAAAAAGAGAGTGATTTATGATCAATTTTTATTGATTACCTAATAGATTAGCATCCTCTTTCATTCATCATGGCAAAAAATATGTATACACTGGAGTGGTTCGGAAAATGAAAATAATTAAAAGGAACAAAGTAAATGAAATATATAAGCTGAGATGCATACATAGTAATCAAACTATTGGAAAGGTTATTCACTGGTATGGTTCCAGAGAGCTGATTCCTGCTAAGGTCTCTGCAAATATATAAAGCCAAGACGTAACTAGAAATTCGAGAACTAATACATAACACATGAAGATAAACCTATAAAATGAATTTTCTGGTGGAAAGTACTAATAACAATACAGAATAAGAAGAATTTTGAGTAAGATCATATCTGAACGCAAAGATAGCTAAGAGTTGGTATCCTGCTTAGGTCAGGAATGGGGCCTTTCAAACTGCGATTTCTGAGACTTCTGCATTGGGAAAGAAGAAGGCGAGGACTTTAGTTTACATTTCATTATAGCATGTCATTTCAATTTTAATATTTTCTTTCCAGTCATGTTCGGTCTTCCATTTCCCATTTAATTTGTGTTATTAGTGTCCTACTTTCTGCATATTATACTCGGAGTATGGACTTACAACTTCACTAAACTTGATAGATTTCCGTATGAAGCAGGAATTTGAGCACCACACTGAAATTGTTGTTGTCGAATTGACTGCACAATCAAAACAAGAATCAATCTCATACAAACAAACAATTAAGAGTAATGTTGGATCCCATATCCCTCTCACAGTCACAGTTATGTTGACTCCCTTCTTCACTCTTTCCCACCAATCCCATACTCTCCATAACCCTTCCAAAAGCAGCATAATATTGGAGAACATTAAATGAACCATCCTTAAAAGGGAATTGAAAAAATATGATTCCGATTCAAAGCACAAGATTAACTTCAACAAACATGGGTGCATGCTTATTACCTAAAGGGCCAGGAGTTCAAAGATTACAAAGGATCAGATGCACACAGCTGGGGTTGGAGAACTATCACAAGACTGAAGGTCCAGATGGCTGATCAAATGGATAACTGAATGGGAGATTTAGCATCAGGGGAGCATACAACATAATGAAAGGAGGCCAGCAAAGAGACCAACTAGCTGGACTGATATGGCACACTAAGATCCAACCTAAACACAGGTACTTCATCTGGATGTTGGTGAAAGGGAAGCTGGCCACAGGTATAGAATTGCGGCGGTGCAATTCTATACTAACCTTCTATCAGACGAATCTCTTCCCTCTTCAGGTCAGTACTTACCTCACTTCTTAAGACAAATCCCAAGCCTAATTAACATAGAAGAAAATAATATCAGCTCAAACTTGTATCACTGGAGGGACTTAAATTAGTGGTCTTCAGTTTGAACAAAAATAGCAGTCCAGGCCCAGACGGTTTTACTGCTAAATTTTACACAAATTCTTAGGATATTATATCCCAGGATTTCCTAAATACTGCAAATGACTTCATGCCATCTACCCAAATCCCCAATGGTATTGCTAGCTCGTGGATAACAATTATCCCCAAAAACCAAACTACATCCTCTTTCAATGACTACAGACCAATACCCCTATCTAATGTCTCCAATAAGATCTTTTCTAAAATCTTAAATGAGATACTCAAGCCATTAATGGAAAAGCTTAAATGAGAGACTCAATCCATTGATGGAAAAGATTACATCCCCCCCCCCCCCCTCAATTAGCCTTTATTAAAGGGGGGATATATCGGATAATGTAATCTTATTCCAGGAACTTACCAGGTTTTTAGATTCTAAAAATAGAACCCCAAATTGTATGGTAAAGTTGGATCTTGCTAAGGCCTATGATAGGATTAGTTGGCATTTCCTTAACAATATTCTTTTTCGGTTTTAATGGAAGGTTTGTACATACCATCATGAAGAATATTTCCCAGGCTTCTTTCTCTATACTGATAAATAGTAAGCCATGCGAGTTTTTTAAGGCATCAAGAGGTATAAAACAAGGTGATCTATGTCCTCCTTTCTCTTTAAAATATTTTTTGAAACATTTATAAGGAGTTTAGCTTTTGTCTTCCAAAACAATAAAATTGGTTATTTCAAGGTTCCATGTAATGTTGTCTCTATTTTACATTTGAGATATGTTGATGATACGATTATTTTTCTTCAAGCTTCTAAATTGAATCTGGTTAGATTAAAAGCTTTTGTAGAAAAGTTTGGGGAAACAACAGGGCAGCTGATTAACTATGACAAATCTGATTTTTATATTAACAAGCATGCTACAGGAACAAAGGTTAATCAGGTTTCTCATACTTGAAAATGAATCTAGGTCAGATGCCTTTTAAATACTTAGGAGTGCCAATTTTTAAGGGCATGGTAAAAACGTCGTTTTTCAGCCTTTGTTAGATATGATTGATGATAAAATCATTAATTGGAAAAACATATGGCTGTCAATGGGAGGCAAAATAAATCTGATACAAACTTGTATATATGTCATTCCACAACACATTTGGAATGTACTGAAACCGACCTCCCATGTCATTAATCTGATTGAAAAAAAGAATGGAATTTTTTTTGAGGAGACGCTGAATTGAAAAATAAAAGACATTGGAAGAGATGGTATGCCCTATGTTTCCCTACAGAACAAAATGGCCTTGGTTTCAGATCTGTTAAAGCCATTATTAATGCATGCTCACTGAAGTTATGGTGGAACTTACAGTTAGTGATTACTTTATGGTCTAAATTTATTTGGTCACTGTCTATGTCAAATAGAAAGTCCCCTAATTGGAAGAGAATATTTAAGGTGAATGTTGTGGTTGAACAAAACTCTGTTTTTATCCATGGAGAGGAAAAATGCTCTTTTTGGCATTCGAACTGGTCTGGTTTTGGGTCATTGATTGATCTTTCTGACCAAAATATTTTGAATATCCCAAAGGATTGCACTGTAGATCATTTTATTCGGGAGAAGGATATCTTTTTATCCCTCAACTTATATCCATTCTTCCGCCTGGTATAATTTCCTTTTTGTAGGAAGCAAAAATTTACATTCACTTGAAGGACAAACTAGTTTGGAAACCTAATACATCAGGGAATTTTAGTTTCAAATCGGCATATAGGACCTCCACATCTCTCCCTACAAAAGGTTTGGAATCCAAGATTACCCAAGAAGATAGCAGTGTTTATGCGGGAATTTCTAAATGCATTCCTCCCCTTTGATGATGTTCTTATGAGGATGGGGATTCAAATTGCTTCTAGATGCATGTGCGGTAATCATTCTAATGGCATTTACCTTCTTTTTTTTAACTCGTGCCAGTATGCTACTCAGGTTTGGGATCACATTTTTTTAGCTATGTGTCATTCCTGTTGTGAATTTTGATACCTTATAGGATAAGCTGCATTCAATCTGGTCTTTTCATAGGATATTCACCTTTGCACGGACTCATTTTAACTGTCATTCCATCCTTTACATGATGGCATATGTGGAAGGGTAGAAATACCTAATTTTTAACCATATCCCTATGTTTACTGATGGTATCTTGATGGAAATAAAACATGGCATATACTGTACTTTCCCTACAATACCATGTTATAGATCACACAGCTCTCATAATGACCTAACAGTCATTGGCTTTTTCCCACCTTCAAAGCCTCCACCAAAACCAAACATATTAAAAATCATGTGGAGCAAACCTGTAGTTGGTAAAAAAAAGATCAACATCAATGCAGCAAGAGATCCTAGTACAGGTCAAACCAGGATGGGAGTTATAATTAGCTCTCACTGTGGGAACATCCCACCTGTTGCCACTTCTTTTACCCATACTGCCTTTGCTCTTCAAGCTGAGATTTTAGCAATTGAAGTAAAACTATCCTACTGTGATGCTAATACTGATTACACAACTTTGGAGTTGGATTGTACAAACGCTATTAAAATGATTAAAAATTCGATAGAAGGGGGCTGAAACCTGTTCACCATGGCTGATGAGGTTAGCTTGAGAATGGGACAAACTAATTTTGTTTACGTGCCTATGCAAGCCATCCATGCTGCGGATTCCACTGCAAAATGGGTCAATAATGTAAAAATGGATAGAACTTGGAGTTGGAATGAACTTCCAAGGAAGATTAGAGGCATTATTACTGTGAATGGGAATGGTGCCCCGAACCTTAGGATTAACACTTTTTATTATAGGAATGGATACTACTAATGATGTTTGTTTTCTCCTTTCAGGTATCATTTCAAGTTTCTTCAACAAATTTGTGAAGACTAGAAGAACTTAATAAACAGAACCATGGAAAGGTACTCTTTTATTCCTCCTGCTGTCAAACTCGAAGATCAACACATTTTGGACTCTCTTTTGGAGCAGATCGCACATGCCTGATGAACTCCCTAGTTACAGGATCATTATTTTTGCTCATTCATCGAGGATTTCAAGCTTTTTGGATGGCGGCGCACACATCATGGGAGTGAATACCCCCTTTAAACACTTTGCTTAGAATGATGGTCACTCCCATTGTATTTTTGACCATAGGCCCTCTATTAGGGTCCGGCCAAAAAAAATCCACAAGGAGTTGGAGGCTTTTAATTGGAACACCATAATAGAGAGGGAAACTTTAGTTTCTTTCTTACGTACTATCTCACAAACTCTTGTAACACGGTTTTATTTTTAGGTTTGGGGTGCCAATAAAATCCCTACATCCTTGGTGGATGTTGTTAATTTTTATTTTATTTTTAATAAAGAGTAGAACTAATGTCAAAGCTGACGAATTAATGTTTTTGCAAAGGCAAATATGCACCATACTTGAAGTTGTTTGGATGGTTTTAACGCCGATTGGAGGGCTAAGGAAAATCATCATCACAGATAAAAAATACAAATTTTACTCGTGGTTGTATGAAAAATACTAATTCCTTTGATTCATCATTTTATCTTTATAAATCTTTGAAAGTGATTGTATGGAAAACAACAATTTTACCTTTAAAATTAGGTTTCGATTGTTCAGTTACTCTATTTGTTTTATGAATCAATGCAAAGTAGTGTTAATTCTCATATATAAGTAGTTGTTTTTCGGTAATTAATAAATACGTTTTATGTACAATGATTTTGGAAAATGTTTAAAAATTACGAATTTGACCCTATATTTTATTTAAAAGTTTTGATATAACCCTAGAGTTCAAGATTAAGTGTTAATACTACCTCCGTCCCAGAGAAAATGGCACACTTTTCAGTCAACTTTCTCAGACCATATTTGACCATAAATTTCAATTAGTAAAAAGACTCTAATATCATCATGTGACATATTGTTAGACTCTTATGTCGACGTAGTTTCTAATTTAAATTTTTAATGTACCATTAATATCCGTAATTAAAGTTATTGATGGTCAAACATGGTTTGAAAAAGTTGACCAAAAAGTTTGTCATTTTCTCTGGGACGGAGGGAGTATAATCTTATAACTCTGATGGTGAGGAGGGTAAAAGCATCCAAATTTTTTTAGAAAACTAATCATGGGTATTTTGGTCATTTACGAGATGGCCAGTGCCAATTTTTCCAAGTCAACGCCAGAAATGGTACAAAAGGTTATAAATGCACAATTCATCCAAAAGTTAGGGTTAAATTGGCACTTTCTCAATTTGCAGGGTTATATTGACATTTTCAACCAAATTTAGGGTTAGAAGTGTATTTTGCCCCTTTATTTTTATTATTTTGTGTCATTCGATGTTTTATTGGTGTGAATTAGTTTTCTAATTTTATAAATGGTGTTTTATACTTTTCAATATCAATGACACATTTTTATGTGATACTTGATGTATACTTTATGTGTATTTAATTTTTTGTGTTCTTTTGTGTATTGGTTTGATGTTTATCTATTCTAATTTGATGTGTATAATAGTGTTTTTAATGTGATGTTTATCTATTATAATTTTATTTATATTTCTAGATGTTTATTCTAATATTTTTATTTGATGTTTAACTATTTTTAATTAATAGTATTTTCAATGTTTTTGTTTAGTTTTTAAAAATTTATTTTGATGACTATTTTTATTTTATATTTGATGTTTAATTATTTTGATTTGATTTTGGATTTATGGTTTTCAATGAATTTGGTTTGATGTTTTATATTTTAGTTTGATGTTTAATTTTTTTTAAACGGTTTGATGTTTAATTTTTTTTGAGTTTAAAATCAGCCCAAACCTGAATTTAAGTTTGAGCTCGTCTCTTGAAAGACGGTATTTCCATAAGTTATGGAAAGACCAATGTTTAAACGGTAAATTTGAATAAATCAAAATAAATTTTTCAGATTGTATTAATCGGGTCATAAACCTATCACTCCTAAATGTTGCATAATAAAATTTTAATATTGCAACTAAAACCTTTTACCTTTCTATAATTTCAATTCAACCCCGTCTTTCCATATGGCTATGGAAAGACGATCTTTCCCAAGAATTTGGCTTTAAGTTTAGTATCAGCCAAAACCATAATATTTTGGCCCAAAAATAAAAGCCATGCCCGAATTCACCCCTACCTGAGCTCAACACGGCAGCTACTGTTCCAGTGACTACATCAACCATCCGAGGGCGAAACTCGTGAAACCCAACGTCTCCTAACCCGGCGAGGAGTTCAGTCCATTCTGTACTGTTCCGGCATAGTTCCGAGTCATAGTTTCACTATTACTGTTCCGAGTCATAGTTCCACTATTACAGTCGACGGCAAATCTCCATCGACTTCTACTGTTCCGGTATCCTTCACACGTTCTTCAGATTTTCCTCTAGTAATCTTCGGATGCCTATTTTCCAGGATTGGACAAGAACTCAAGCTCTAAGTTGTATAAAGCCATGGCAATTTCAATTCCCGTGAAACTATAATCCAACCCTGCAAAGTTCAGCTCATATTCCGACTTGCACGACTTCAACTCCGACAGCGAAACTCCGTAAAAGCCAACAAATTTGACTCGACAGTCACCCCAGCGAGGAGCTCAGCCCAGGTCGACTGTTGCGATCGGATTCCGATGGCAAAGGCACGATGACGACGCCAAATTTAGTGGGGGAGGAGTGCTTTTTCCATAAAAATCTGCAGATTAATCCCTAATCTTTTACTCATCTTTTAAAAAATCCCAAATAAGAATTATTATTAAATTGAACCCAAAATTTAAAACTTTCTACATATATATCCTATTTTATAGTTTTTAACCGGCCTTTCTGTCAGACAGTCTCACAAGAGTTTTTTATTATTTTCAAAATCAATAGAGATTTGGAGTCACAAATAATTCATGAGATTCTAATTTTATTAAACACTAATAAGAAACTAGCAGCTCAATTTAGGAAAACATTTGCATAAAACAGCTCAATTCTTGAAGTTGCAAAATAGTAGCATTACAATCAAAAACATCAGACTGGAATTCAAGCTAATAATCCTACAAATGCAATTGAGTAATCAGTAAATTATCTGCTCGGTTAAACAAGAACGTTACCAGCATTATGGTTAGATGCACAGAGAAATCTTGGCACACATCCAAAGACTAAATTACACATTAGCATCAATTGCGTAGACATCATTAAAACCAGAATGCAGAATTCACAACTTGCATTCTCTGACTGGCCTCACACAAAGTACACTACATCTGCATCCCTACTATAAAACAACTTGTTCTCAGCTTCCATTATCTGCTCAAAATTGGAAATTTGATTTCAGAGAAATCCCAAAGATATTTTTGAAAGTAGACATATATAAACCAAAAGGAATGTGTGAAAGTTACCTCCACTAGGGAAAGAATCTCCTCTCGCGAGTAGGGAACAGATACTCCATTGTTAACTACTATCTCTATGTCAGCAACTGACATTTGTTCGACATGCTGCGCATGTCTGTGCCTCCCAAGTGCCGCACTAAAAGCCTCCAATCTGCAGGTATATCAGCGTGAAGCATTCAGCTACTTAAATCTTCCACTGAATTTCAAATTCAATTGACAACAAGAAAAGAAAGCTATTCATTATCCAATCAACAGACCTCTCTGGAGTATTGCCATCAGCTCCAGTTGGGTCAACGTCCATGGCATCAGTTCCTCTAGATGTAGGAAACAAACATAGAAATGTGTCAAAACCACAACATGCTGCTACAAGCCTACAAGTGAATGTTTTCCAAATGGCTAGAGCCATGAACTTATCATACAAAGCCATAGGGCACTAAAGGGTATGATTCTGGCTTTCTTAAAACCAAGAAAGGCATAGTAAGTAGATAAACGGTCTCAGAGTGCATTCTTATGCTAGCAATATGGGAGAAAAATGAGAATTACTTTTCACTACTGGACATAAAGGCTACAAAAAGAGAAACATGGAGCCATCAGCCAAAGACTACTGGCAGTAAAAGAGAAGTGATACATAATGGAAAATGCACATGTAGAACTTGGTCAACAACTTCTGTCCAAAGAAAAAAAACTCTTAACTCCTAAGCATTACATAGACCATTTTGCTATTGAAGACTACAGGTGATGATGTTGAGCTATGTCAAGTAGGCGATAGTTCTGAGATAAAATGGGTCTTCCCTCAATTAACTATTCAGTGCAGACAAAACTTCTCTGAACAGAGGGTTTGAAAACACAATGCAGTCAAACCTTAAGCTAGTTTACAACTTTGGAATCTTTCCTAAAATCTACAACTTATACTAAAAAGGCAACTTCTTAGTAAAGTGGCATCTCCATATTTAACCACATCACCTTTTACAAATTCTTGACAAGTGGTACTCTCAAAGATTGCCAAGTCAACTTTTTTAAAAAGCAAATTTAATGACATTATTTACTTTTCAATTTTAATATATTTCTTGGAAACTAATGATAATTAATGCAGTAACTCTACTAAAAGAGTAAATTCTTGACCAAGTGGTACCCCGCATTAAAAAAAATTTAAAATAAATATATTAAATATTAATAAATATATTATTTTATTTTAAATATTGCATTGTGTGTAATTCTCATATATATATAACAAAAAATTGTTACTTATTAGAGTTATAAATTATGCTATATTTTTCATTTTCGTTTATAAATCCGTGCATCGGCACAGGGTATTATCTAGTTAAAAATCAAACTACAATCTATGTCATAGAACTGGACCTCTGTGCGCTAAATTATCACCTTCCAACCAAGATGCAGGAATAAGAGAACAAACCAAAATCAAATCAAAAAATATAACATGAACCAATTCACAAGCTGATCCTCCAGCTGCTTATGTAGCCAGTGGCCAGTCATATAGATTTACCTTGAAGCATCACCATTTTCGGTGTCATCCCTCCTGCCTTCAGACTGAGGTCTGTCAGTATTGCCTGCACCCTCAGCTTTCCGCTTTCTCTCCATTTCTTTCTCCCATTCTTGTTCCCGCTCCTCCATTTCAGTTAGCTCTTGATGATATATAGCAAAGTTCAGAACTTGAAGAGCAGCATCAACATCATATTTCAACACCTAATCAAGAGAAAATCATGCACTCAGTTGTTGACAGATAAAATTGCATGACATGAACCATTGGAACAGCTCCTCAAGAGAACTATAAGAGTAACGATTTGTGTAGTGAGCTCAGATGAATTCAGCAGCATATATCTTTACCTCTCTCCTTAACTTCAACTTGGCATGGGCAGTCGAAAGACGTATTATGGTTTCCAAAGTCCTGGCAGTAATTGGAAGAGTTCCACTTCCAGTCTAAACAAAAAAAAATACTTTGATAAATATTAGACGTACTCAACCACCATACTCAACCCATTTGTGAAACAGGGGCTAACCTTTGCATTGGAACTAGCACTACGCAGCTCTGCATAGGCAGTTGCAATTTGATCAGAAGCCTGTACATCATGATAAATATCAGTATTAATCAAAGGTCATACCAGAAACCCAGATCAAGAAATTACAAGACCTGAGATTGAAATTGAAATTTTATTCCAATATTAGAAATGGAGAAGGTATGAAGAACATATAATAAATATAAGAGCAGCAACCTCGTCAGTTAATTCAGGTTGGATCCTGTTTTTTGCATAATGAATATACTTCTTCAGGAAATCAATGGTAAGAGTTTCTTGCTTGCGACTTGTTTTTCGCCCATGTAGCATTCGGTTATACTTGACAAAGACAGTGGAATTTGTCTCTGCCTCGTCCTCCCTTTCATAAATACCGTCAGACGCCATGCTATCTGAAAGTTCAGGTTGATTGACTTCAACCAGTGATTACATATTGCAAACATCACTGGAATTTCTATTAAGCAACTAAATTCACATACCTGTACTAGAACGAAACCTATGCATCCGAAGGACATGGTCTGAAATCAGACGGTCAATACCAGGATCCATTTGATCCAGAACAATAAACAGTAAATCAAAACGAGAAAGTAAGGAATCTGGAAGCCCAATGTTCTTTGTGGGTGTCAACGAGCGATCATACTGGCATAAACAGCAATTCATATGATGAGTGCATAAGAATTTGTAACTTGAGAGCTAGCTCTTCTTCCTTATTATTGACTATTTCTGTTGGATTAGAAAGCCAAGTTTTTAATTCAAATGCAGTGCCATGCTTAGGGTTATAGCCATAGGTGTTATCTCCCAGTATAATTTTCTGAATTCTGTCATTATACCTAATAAGGGTCCTTAACACTCCCAAGTGGTGGTTTTCTTCTAAAGTACAGTACGGGTAAAAGAGGGAATAGCAAGTAAAACCTACGGTGTTCTTATCATTCCCTGGAAAATAAGGAAGCTTACTGTTCCATATATTGGATTTGCTGCAGCTACAACACTGCAACGAGCATTCAAGGATGCATGAATTCCAGCCTTTGCAATAGTCACGGTCTGCTGTTCCATGACTTCATGAATAGCAACGCGATCTTGATCATTCATCTTGTCAAATTCATCAATACAAACAAC
>JAULKM010000009.1:12137810-12156330 GCA_032355605.1 Rubia tinctorum
CTGTTGCCAGTCCTATTAAGATAGAATTAAATAATAGTACATCATCGAAAAGGTGATTGATTTGGTTATTTTCTGTAAATGGTGAATTCAAATCAAAACGATGTGCTTGGAGATTGAATCATGCAGAAGATCCTGGCCATGCAGCTGGAGCATAAACGTGTCTTCTGGAGCTTCATCTTCAAGCAACAACAACAATTATTATAATAATGCAGGGTCCAGAATTGAAAGAATCAGTTCGCACCCAACTTTTGTGTACAAACCTCAGACCAAACAACTCCCCAAATCATCCAATTACAATCCATTCGATTCCGAGGTACGTAATCTCTTACACTAATAATTCTTTCATATAATTTTTATCTTTGTTTTAGATCGAAAATGCACATTGGAATGCATGCACAAAAGATATCAATAGGAATTGTTGTAGCGCTTTTTTTAATTAGCCATTTTATGGTATTGCAGACGGATCAAACCCAAAACACAAAGGGTTCAACTACAAGTTCAATGAAGAAGAAGAAGCAGCAAGCAGCTGGAATCAAGAAAGGAAAGCGGCAGCCAGAAACGGAAGAAGAGCATCTTTCCCAACTGGCTACCTCTCAATATTCTCGGCTGCTGAGATCGCTATATGATAGAAGTTCATGATTTTTATGAAAACTATCTATTGCTTTACTTCTAGTTTTCGTGGGATTGTTTTGTTTTGTTTTCTTATTTTGTTTTAAGTTTTGTGTTCTTTCTTACGGTATGAACTTATTCCATTTATTAGTTTAAATTAAAAATTTTCTTCTTTTTCTGATAATTAGAGGGCTTCAAAGTTAGCTACAGATCTTTATTATAATAAATGAAAAGGAATACTAATTTTGAAAAATAGGTATATTACAAATAATTTATGATAATACTGAATAAACCGTATTGAATAATCTATTATTTTTAATTCTTTCATTCTTTTTTAATAGGTAAGAATGATGATAAGTATGGAGACGTGACATTACCTATTTCTTTTTAAAAATGTGGTTCGATAATAGTCAATTCAGTTTCATTGTAGTGAAATTTAGGATTAATATAGTATTTGGACCACTTTAATTCAGTTCTAACCTAGTATATCTAAGTATTCTAGTAAAAAAATACAAGTACAAAAATTACGGTAACAACTTTAATTGTACTTTTACTTTTTTGGCACTATTCTCTATTAAATTTTAACTGCATATTTGAATAAATATATAAACAAAAATATTATCGTATATGATATTGTTCAATTTGCCGTATCAAGTAGTTTCTAAGCATCAATTTTTTAATTTACCGTTATCGTACATAGGTAAACATATTAATATTGAAACATGTTTTTGAAATAACAAGATAATAATTGTATTGCAAATAGAATTAGGGCGGAAGGAGTACAGAAGTTGAATTTAAACAAATTTTTGACAAAACTCAAGTAAAAGTAAAATTAAAATTTTCCTTTATTATAAATGTGGCCAATGGCGGAACTGGGGCGAGCCGGGGCAGCCGTCCCCCAACCTCCAGTGAATAAGGGGTAAATATACATTTCACCCTCCTCGCCTAGGATCCGTCATGTCCCGTCCCTCCTCGCCCGGGATCTGACTTGCCCTGCCCCTCCTCACATTTTGGTCTAGTTCTGCCACTGATTGTGCCCCTTGTGCATGGATTGGTTTTCTTATCCAGGAATCCCAAATAATCCCATCCACAGAAATCCCAAATCATCACCTTCCTCTACATTCTTCCCTCTCACCACCCAACACACTCACACAAACACGTTCCGCCGCCCACCGCCGCCGGAAATGGACTCCCTCCTGTTAAACCCGCCGATATCCTCCCTCAAGCTCCCAGCCGCCGCCAAACTCCCCACCACCACCTTCCCTTCCCATTCCCTTTTGATCAAATCACCTCCCATTTACTCCCTCAAACCCTTCTCCGCCACCCTACAAAACCAACGGCAAGAAATAACGGAGGAAACGCAAGAAGAAGAAGAAGAGGAGTTCGAGGATTACAAGAAAGACGAAACATACGGCGAAGTCAACAAAATCATCGGCAGTCGGAGAGCAGGAGACAAGGTCATGGAGTATCTGATAGAGTGGAAAGACGACCACGCACCGACATGGGTCCCGTCGGAGTACATAGCCGAGGACGTCATCGCCGAGTACGAGACGCCGTGGTGGACGGCGGCGAGGAAAGCCGACGAATCGGCGCTTAAGGCTCTCCTCGAAGGGAGCGACGGAAGGGACGTAAACGCCGTCGACGAAGACGGGCGCACGGCTCTGCTCTTCGTCGCTGGGCTCGGCTCGGAGCCGTGCGTGAGATTATTAGCCGAGGCGGGAGCCGACTTGGACTACAGGGAACCCAGCGGCGGCTTGACGGCGCTGCACATGGCGGCGGGGTACGTGCGGCCGGAGGCGGTGAAGGCGCTGGTGGACGGCGGCGCGGACGGGTCGGCGGCGGACGGGAGAGGGCGCACGCCGCTGGACTTGGCGAAGGAGATTTTGAAAGCTACGCCGAAACTGCAATTTGTGAAAAGATTGGGGCTCGAGAGTGTAATTAATGTTTTGGAGGGGGAATTGTTCGAGTACGGTGAGGTGCAGGAGATTATGGAGAGGCGCGGGAAAGGGGAGCAGATGGAGTATTTGGTCAGATGGAAGGACGGCAGAGATAACGAGTGGGTCAACGCGAAATGGGTCGCGGAGGATTTGGCGAGAGATTTTGAGGCTGGGTTGGAATACGCTGTGGCGGAGAGTATAGTGGATATGAGGGAAATGGAGGGTGGAGATGGGAAGCAGGAGTATTTGGTTAAGTGGACGGATATAGATGAGGCCACGTGGGAGCCGGAGGACAATGTGGATCCCGTTTTGATTCAAGTATTTGAAGAAGAGGGTAACAAAGAAGAAATTAGCTCGTAATTTGTTTGCCCATTGTTAGATTTTGACAATCACGTTGACTAACATGGAATTATATTGAGTGTGGATGAAATCGGGTTACTCCTTAAAAAGTTATTTTGTCATGCTCGATTTCATTTTTGGTTAAAAAATAAATATGTCTTGTATCTTGGTTTTTACTTTCATGTCAATAAGGATACATTTTTTTTGTATTCTTGGTGATATGGGAGACACACCAATCATGTGGTCAATCCTTGATAGATAGCTCCGAACTTGCAAGGTAGAATCTTCACAATGTTGAAGAAAGATTTTCTGATGTTAAACTTAGCGCATGTGTTTAATTTAAATAAAGAAAATATAATGAATAAAATAGAAACATATTATGGTACTTATATGGTAATTACATTTAAAAAAATTGAACTCAACTAGGATGAATATACTCCTTCCTTATTGAAATATCCATCTTATACTATAATAAAATTGATATTAAGTCATACTTTCTCGAATAAATTTTGATTGTGAGAACCTTCGGTCGGAGTGGACTTTGGTCCACTGACTGTGTTGTGACCTAACTGCCTGGGATTCGGTCCAGCCTGATGAATTTCGGCCCAACCATTATCAATTTTAATGTAATTATTAAGTGACATGTATTTTTTAAAAATTGTCAATTTTTTTAATGTAAATGACGTAACTATTTTGCTTTGGTGAATACTTTAGGAAGGAAATGCTCCACTAACCACGTGGATATCGCTCAATTTACCACCCACATATATCATTCCGTTAAATTTGGCACGATAAGACTAGATGTGGGTGCTAAAATTCTGGAGCAAAAAATTAAGATTTTAACCTTGAATTCATTCATTTTAGTTCAATTGACTTTTTCGAATAATGATGACGTTGTTGACCCGGATCATGACATCATCGCTATTGAATTTTGGCTTTTTCCACGTGTGAACAACTTCACATCAACTAGCCTAAAAAATTATCTGTGACTGTCTCAAAAACTTTGATTGAAATGGAAGGAGTAGGCACTAGTGCAAAGAGGAGTCGTTAAAGGTTATTTGGGCATACATTTGTGTATGGGTTTGGGTTTCTTGTATTGTGGGCTTTTAGACTGTATATATATATATATATGTCTTGTACATGCTTCATACGGATATATGAAAACAATTCAAACCCTATTGTTTTGGCATGGTATCAGAGCCACATCACCAGCCATATTCTTCACGGCCAACAATAATTTTCACAGGTTTTCTTCGTGACAATCGTCTGCTCCAACAGTGTGGGTAGCAACGATCTGGCCTAAGATTGGATGTCTCTTTACCGTATTATCTCGGTTCCGGCGATCAACCTGGCAGCCTCATTACTCAAATTCTTCTCACTGGCGACAACTACGTGGGCTGGGCGTGGGCTATGTCGTTGTCCTTGAAGGCTCGTCGAAAGTTTGTGTTCGTCGATTGCACCATCACGAAGCTAACAGATAAGAATAAGCTCTTAGATTGGGAAACATACAACTCCATGATTGTGTCATGGATTTTCCGCAGCATAGACTCTAAAATTGTTGCGCCAATTCCCTTCCATGATGAGGCAAAGCGCCTGTGGGAGTATCTTGAGAAACGGTTCTGCGTAGTGAACAGAACACGTCAACAGTGGATTCGTCCTTCGATTGTTTCATGTACATTTGATATTGCTGGAAAATATGATGTCGATCGTGAGGAAGAAAAGTTGTACCAATTCCTTATCAGCGTCGACGATGATCGCTTCGGGATCGTTCGCTCCAATTTATTATTCCATACCCCTCAACCTGATCTAGATCATTGCCACCAAACTCCTCTTCAGGAAGAACGTTCTTGCAACATTGCTAGCAACAAATCTCTTCATGACGAAGTAAATGCCTTTGCGGTACGCTGCTCGATCACCTCTCTCACGGGTGGACAAGTCCAAACTGATGTATTTGCGTTTTCGACACAAGAATCATGAAAAAGCTTCCCGTTTTTAGCTTCATGGTAAACCCAATTGGTGGAAAGAGAGGTACGACCATGGAAAAGGTGGGTCATCGACGAACTGCTCAAGTGATCCCTCAGCTGGACTTAACCATAGTCATGGTGGTGGTGTCGTGCACACGTAGTAACTGAGTCGAGGGCTTCCACATCCAATTTCGGTGGCACTTATTTTGCCAACTTGATGCGTGATCAGGTTTAGATTTTACGGAATATGATTAATGCTGCGAAGTCTTCTACTGATCGTATGGCAGGTGATCTATCTTCTATTCTTTGGATTATTGATACTTGGGCGTCTCACCATGTTACAAGATATATTTCATGTTTATCTCATGTTCAGCCTATTGCTGAATGTCCCGTGGGTTTACCTAATGACCAACGAGTAGTGGAGGCATTGGAAGGATGCGTTATATTGACTTGTGATCTTACTCTTCCTCGTGTTCTTTTTGTCTCCTCTCTCAATTGCAACTTAATCTTTGTGTCTCAGTTGATTGATGATTCTCATTGCCTTGTCAAATTAACTAATTCTATGTGTGTTATTCAGGTGAAACACTCGAGGAACCTGATTGGAGCAGGTGAGTATTGAGATGGACTATATTATTTTCGAAGTTTTCTTACAGCGCAAGCAGCGAATGTTCCTGGGTTAATAGAGTTTGAGTTATGGCACCAACATCTAGGACATCTGTCTAATCGTGTTGTCAAGTCAGTGCCTGTTATTCCCTCCAGTAGCTCTAAGAAAATTTTGAATAATGCCTGTATAATTTGTCCTCAATCAAAGCAAACACGGGATAATTTTCCGACTAATAACAGTAAAGCCAGTCGCATTTTTTCTTTGATACACTATGATTTATGGGGGGCCATATCAAACACCCTCTTCGTGTGATACGAGTTATTTTTTTACCATTGTGGGTGATTTTTCTACAGTTGTCTAGGTTTATTTGTTGCGCAATAAGACTGAAATTCATAAAGTGTTTTGCTCCTTCTTTGCTATGGTTGAACAAAAATTTGATACGACTGTGAAAATTGTGTGTAGTGATAATGGCACTGAATTTAATTGCATGAAGAATTTTTTTCTAGTTCTTGTGGGATTTTGTTTCAAACTTCTTGTGTTGTCACCTCCCAATAGAATGGTCGAGCCGAAATAAAACACCAGCATATTCTTAATGTGAGTCGTGCCTTAATGTCTCAAGTTAAACTACCCATTACGTTTTGGGGCAAGTATGTGCTTGCTGCGGTTCATCTGATTAACAAGACTCTTTCATGTGTCTTTCAAAATAAGACATCTTATGAGATCTTATTTGGTGCGCCACCGACTTTTGATGGCTTGCGCATTTTTGGATGTTTGTATTTCACACATGATCAATGAGCAAAAGGTAACATATTTGCTCCACGGAACCGTAGGTGTATGTTCATTGGTTATCCCAACGACAAGAAGGGTTGGAAGCCATATGATCTCGCCACATGGGTTACTTTTGTTTCCTTGGATGTACAATTCCACGAGAATGAATTTTCGTACGTGGCGTCTCCGGCCGAGCCTCTCTCAGCCCCGTATGGGAATTTAACTCAAGCTTCTCTGCCTCTCATTATGGACCGTGACTCAGTTTTGTGAGCCTGAGAAACCCTACCCGAGTCGTCTACTTTGTGAGCTCAAGCTGATGTCCCATCATCAGCAGCTTCGCCTGAGACCGCCTCTGAGCATGTTCATCCTCATACTTTTGTGACTCCAGATGGATCATTGGGTCGTGGTTTATATGAGAAATGTACTTCTATTTTTCTACGTGATTTCATTACTCATACTTTACAAAAATTGAGTCCATCTTCGGCTGCCTTTGCTTCATCTGGTCCCTCGGGTACTTTATATCTTTTGGCACACTTTGTGAATTGTGATAAGTTTTCTGTGCGCCATCGTGCTTTTCCCTCAGCTATTACATCAAGTATTAAGCCTCGTAATTTTAAAGAGGGCATGCAGGATGCTGGGTGGTGTGATGCCATGCAGCAGGAAATTCAAACATTGGAGGATAATGGCACTTGGGACATGGCCTATCTTCTTCCCGACCACCACGCCTTAGGGTGCAAGTGGGTCTACAATATTAAGTACCATTTTGATGGCTCGGTTGAGCATCTTAAAGCTTGCCTCGTTATGTTTGGTAATCATCAGATAGAGGGCATTGCCTACAACGAGACCTTTGCTCCTGTCACCAAAATGGTTATTGTTCGGGATTTTCTGGTTGTTGCGGCTGCTAAGCATTGTGAACTCCATTAGATGGATGTTCACAATGCTTTTATTCAAAGAAATTTGGATGAATAAGTCTATATGAGGCGGCCTCCGGGTTTCACTCCCCCCACACCGGGCATAGTTTGTTGTCTATGGAAGTCTCTATATGGTTTGTGCCAGGCTCCTCGTTGTTGGTTTTCTAAGTTCATGGTGGATTTCTCCTCCTACTCAGATTACTCTCTCTTTACCCTGCCTCGCGATCACGTTCAGTTCTATGTCTTAGTATACATGGATGACTTGATTATCCCTGGGAATGACTCCGTAGTTGTTTCTTCCTTCAAACAGTACTTGAATTGCTACTTTCACATGAAGGACTTGAGTCCGCTAAAGTATTTTCTTGGCATCTAGTTGGCTCGTAGTTTGGATGGCTTGTTTCTCCATCAAAGGAAGTACACTCTGGACAAAATAGTGGAGACCCGACTTCTTGTTTCCAAACCTGCGGTTTCTCCTCTTTGGCATAATCGTGCTCTTGCCCTGGCCACTGGTGTGTTTCTCTCGGATCCTGAACCATATCAGAGTCTTGTTGGTCGACTTATTTATTTGTCCTTCACTCGTCCATATTTTCCTTATGTTGTTCACATCTTGGCTCAGTTCATGCAACACCCAAGACAAGAACACTGGGATGCCGCTCTTCGGGTTGTGCGTTACTAGAAGGGGTGCGCAGTCAAGGCATTATTTTGAGTTATGTGTGTGATATTTACTTGTCTGGATGGTGTGATTATGACTGGGCTAATTGTCCTTTGACTCGTCGTTCTTTGATTAGTTGGCTCGTGTTTCTTGGTGGTTCTCTCATTTCCTAGAAAACCAAGAAACAACACACCATCTCTCACTCTTCCATCGAGGCTGAATACCATTCGATGGCCGACCTTACGTCTGAGCTCAAATGGCTCAAGGCTCTTCTGAGTAGCCTTGGGATTCATCATCCACGTGCGATATGACTTTTTTGTGGCAGTAAGTCGGCTTTGCATATTGTTCAGAATCCTGTTTTTCATTAGTGTACGAAATACATTGAAGTTGATTGTCACTATATGCGGGATGCTATTCAGCAGGGACTCGTTGCTACCAATTATGTTTCCATCGATGAGCAACTTAGCCACTATTTTCACCAAAGATCTTGGCAAGCGTCAATTTTCTTACCCTCTTGGCAAGTTGGGCATTTGTGATCTGCACGCTCCAACTTGAGGGGTATTAAAGCATATGTTTGAGTATAGTTTTGGGCTTCTTGTATTGTGGGCTCTTAGACTGTAAATATATGCCTTGTAAATGTTTCATAAGAATATATGAAAACAATTTAAACCTTTTTGTTTTGGCAAAGGCGATTTTACCATACTACAGAAGGCACATTCCATGTCTCTTCTCTTACTCCACCTTTAATTAAACAATTGGGATCTAAATTCGGAAAGTATATTGGAGGTTCTAAAAAAAAGTTCGCGATTTTCAACAACCTTGAAGCAAAGAATACAACAAACAACAATCTGCATCATCAACAACACATCATCAATTAATCATCACCAAAGCTTACAGACCTCATACCTCAATTAATCATCTTAGAAACTCAAGAATCCAAATTCAAAGAGCTTCCTCTGGTCCAGGTGTTGAGAATGACTCAGACGACTACGACAGGAGAAATTCACGAGAACAGGGGGCTTCACGACAACAGCGACGAAACTACCAAGGTGGAGATGCGCGGTGACGACATGGTTGAGGAGAGGTGGGTGTTCGGTGGCGACGGGATGGAGGCGAGTTGTGGTGATGGGTCGGAGGGGAAGAGTCGTTCGATTGGCCTTTAAGGTATGAAGTGAAGGGGGTGCTTTAATTTTTTGGGAAAAACCCTAAAAGCTTTATATAGAGGGCCAAGTAACCCAATAAAGACAGTCAACCCATTAAAGACGATTATACAATAAAACCACACTTAATCGATATCCATTAAAAGCGACTGATCAGTTTCAACAGTATTTAAAATGACGGGGAGCCTTAGGATGATGGTTCCAAATTTGAAACCTCCTCTAGAAGGTGGTCCCTCAAACGATTAAAGGAACTGCAATTCAATTGCTTTTTCAAGGAAATTGTAATTCAATTGCTGATTTTTTTTTATAGAGGTCTATACACCGGTGAGGTAAAGTGAATAGTACAAGATTTTTAAAATTTGTCCATAAAGAAAAAAAAAGAAGGCTCGTTTATAATCTAGCTTTATTTTTGTTGATTAGATTGGAAATTTTAAATTTGAAAGTTTCATTATTAATACAGGATGTACCGAGCTGCCCAAAAGCAGAGGGCCATGATCAATTATAATGTACGGTATGTTGAAAACTAGGGTAGTGAATATTGCATCTCTGGATTATGCTTCGTCCGTTAATCGATGACCCTGCAAAATGCTTTGGTGACACAACCAGAGAAATATTCTATGTTTTCATTTCTCAACAATATGCGAAAGTCAAATCACAGTATGATCGGAAGCTACTAAAAACCATTCTAGCAATTTCGTTTGATTAAGAAAACGTATACTACCTCCGTTTCGTTGGATGTGACACTATACGTTTAGGTATTTGGATTTAGGTGAATAAAATGAGTGGAAGAAATTGAATTTAGAAAGAGAAAAGTAGAATGAGTGGTTGAAATTGAAGGAATCTTGTCATAAAAGAAAAGTGTGTCAAATATACAAAAATAACCAAAAAAGACGTGTGTCATATCCAATGAAACAGAGGGAGTAAGTTTAATCAAATAAACTTGGCACCACACACATATATAAATAGACAGCTACTTATAGCACTCCTAAATGCTCAATTATTCTTCAGAGTTGACTTATAAATTATAATCCATATTAGCTCTTATTGGCTGATTGAGATTCAGCACCACTTTGCACAAACCGTTACCTGAGAGCGTCTCTGAAAAATAAATTGCACATAGCAAGAGAATTTTTATCATTTTTTCATATACCTATTTTTTCTCTTAATGTATAAGAATAAAGAAAACAGAAAAATGGAGGAAGTATATAACTTTTCCTTTACTCTAATGTAAATAAATGGGATCGTAATCTACCCTCCTGAATTCATAGTATTGCAATTATTCATTATGATTACTGTGACATATATTTACTAAAGAAAGACTCAAGGAATGCGCCCTTTCTTAACCTTATAAACAGTCCACCGTACTTTTCACCTAAAATGTCATAATTTTCATAAAATTTAAAATTATATTATAAAAGTTAAAGCATGTAATAATGTGTATTTGAATGTGAAAATATACAAATATATAATGAAAATGATTTATTTTTAAATTTAGTATGTAATTTAACTAATGATGTGTATGAGATAAAAAAATATAAGGTTATGAATAAGCCGTCCATAAAAAAACTCACTCTTTATTAAATAATACATCATATATTTTATCTGGGGATATCATTGTTAGCGTACCATTATAGTCCCTCCGTCCCAGTTATTTCTGCATAGACTCTTTTCACGGTCTCCAATAAACATGTTTGACTGTAAATACGTGCATCTAAGGACAATAACGACACAAAAAACAGATATTTAGAAACTACATGTTACAACAAATCTAACCATATTTTGTACGATAAAATTATTATTTATATATTTATTCAAATATGTAGTCAACATTCGATTTGACTATAAAAAAATCATGTGCAGAATTTGGTGGGAAGAGGGAGTAATATAATTTGCGTTGATCAAGTGACCGTGATATTGCACCCAAACTTTTATCCCAGAGCCGAGACAGAGGGTTGATTGGTGGGATAAATTCCACTTGCCCAGTGGCATGCCTTTTTATTTTATTAGAGATACACTTTGATTCGACACAATTAGCGTGCTCAATGTCGACCAATCATCTTTCACAAATTGAACCAACAGTAACTTCATCACTAGCAATCATTAACCTTTTCTTCTTTAAAAAAATGCATGACTCTTGGTCCCATTTTTGTCTATAGTCAGAGTCCCCAACTTTGTGTATAATGTTTTTCTGTTCTTCATTTTTATCAACACGGCACATTTTTAATTTCATGCAATTTTTTTTGTTAAGAATAAGTAAAAGGATGTTTGGAAAATGCAAAACGCTTAATAATAAGTCAAAAGATGTTTGGAAAAGTTAACTCGAATTTGACCCTCGTTAAATTTTCATTTTTACCCCTCACTTTCTCGCCTACAAAACTCCCAAATATAAAATTTTCTGATATGATAAAAAAGTTTTACAAATAACAAAATGTAACTGGAAACTGGATGTATAAAAGATTCGAGGAGGGAATTAAGCAAAGTTGAAAGTAGTAACTAATTTAGACTCCGTCAAGTTGGATTTAATTCCATCATATTTCAACACCAACAAACTAAATTCAGCACTAATAAATTAAAGAAAGTGTAGAAAAAAGTACGTTTCTACACTCTCGTCCCATGTTCTTCCTATTCTCCAACACTCCGGCGAGGTGAGCTTCGCTATTCTTCCTCTTTCAGTATAGCCTTCGCTGTTATTGAGATTCGCCTTTGCTGGCATCGATTCTCGTGAGATCTAACTAGTTTTTATCTCTTGATTGCATACTTGCATCTGTTGTTCTTGATTATAACGTTTATGATTGCTTTCATGTTATTGAGTAGTGGCCAATATTTGATAGCATGCTAATTAATTTAATGTCAATAGAACCAATCATCTGTAATTGTGATTTAAGTTCAATCAGTGATATGGAGCAACAACCTTAATTTAACAATCATGCGTCAGAATTTGTTGGTTATGAATTGGGTTTTTCTCATTCTTAATTCTGGTAGCATATTAAATCTATAGAGCGTCTCTTATATTGTATGTTAGTTAGAGAATTAGTTGATGAGTCGTCCTCCTGATTATCGACAAAGTAAGGAAAGATTGGATGCTTGCAACTATAACCAATTTGTGTGCATGCATTTAAAGTCATATTTGCATCAAGAATCGAGATAGAAAGCCAGTACGGAATTGATCGGAACCGGAATTTTCTCATCATAGTTAAATCTTTTTTGCAGTCTGTAACAATTTCTCATTCTCGTTTTTACTCAATTTTTAGTTTTTCTTATTCACTTTCCTCATCAGGTTACATTGGTTACAAATTTGCAGATTAAAGATTAAGAAAAAATTCTAGCCTATCTCTTGGGAAACAAACTAGCTATATATGTCGGTATGCCCATAGCGCCCTCAGAATTCTAAACTGAAAATTCAACGTAGAACTCGATTTATTTTTGGTGTAAAATGACACACCATGTCTTCATCAATGCACTCCAGACACATATTCCAACATCCGAGCTCACCTCAAAAGTACACTAAAGTAAACAATGAAACCATCGTATGGCACTTTCAGTTGTGGTTCGAACACACCCACCTTTAATAATACTACATTAAACGACGAGTATTCACCAATATACGGCCAATGTATTTTCATAATCACTTATCATCAATCCAACTATCAGAACACGTATTCCGATTTCGAAATTAGGGCAGACAATGATTCTGAAAAAATAAAATTCATAACCAAAAATAAAATTCATAACCACTCAGCAACAGAGACTAATGACGATTCTTGCATTAGTGAGTCCTCAAGTCCATCTTAACTACTTCATAAGTATACATTATAAATGGTGGCCGGGTTTTATTGCAAGTAGCTAATTGATTATAAAATAAATATAGATACATATGATACTTACATTTTAGTATCTGTGACTAAAATCTAAATACATTCTAATTTTACTTGTTGAATTACTTACATATTATTTTTACACATTTTTTAATGTCATTTTAAATTTCATGCTTTGTTCTTCCTTTTTAAAAAAATCATTTTCATTCACATTCATATTACTTTCATTATTTAATTATTATTTTTTATATACAAATATTTTCTCTTAATTCTTATGCCAGTATAAGTGTATAAGTGTAATAAAAATAGAAAAATAGTGGAAGTGTATTGCTTCTCCTGTTACTCTATTGTAAATAAAGATTCTGCTTTTATAGGGAGCTGCACATGCAAGATGACGAGGAGAACAAATAAAAACTCAACTGCTCCCTCTCTTCCAAGTTAAATTTCACATTTTACTTTATCTTACTATTCACTATTCAACTTTTACCACATATTTGAATAAATATATAAACAATAATATTGTCGTATGTGATATTGTTGGATTCGTTATAACAATTAGTTTCTGAAAAATAATTTTTTATTTGCCGTTATTAAACGCAGTTAAACATATTAACGATTAGACAAGTTTTCGAATGAGCATGAAAAAATTATGTGAAATTTGAGTTGGAACGGAGGGAATAGGTCATTTTCAACTCTTATACTTTGATGGTAGGCACATATTATTAATTATATGTTATTTTATGATGGAGTGGGGTGGTAAAATAAACTCGTAACTCGTAGGTTAAACGGAGTATAAAATGGTTGTTGCAGCGATGAGTATGAGGAATTTTAAGGATTTTTTCAGACAGCAATTCAACCACCGTTGTTTATTTTAGTGCATTTTAATATTTGTTCTGACGCCGAAACTGCCATCGGAAATGCACTTCAAACACATGTTTCTACGTCGGAACTACTCCAAAAACGCCCTTAAAATCAAAAAAATTAGTGCATATTTTCTTAGAATTTCTTTTGACATCTATACAACCACCGTTTTTTAGTTTAGTGCACTTTCGACACTTGTTCCACTATCGGAACTGTTCTCAAAAGTGTACTGAAGTAAACAATATAATAGTCATATGAAATTTTCAATGGCGGTTCAAACCCAACTATTGTTGACACAACCCTCGTCTATCGGATTCTCGGAGCCGTCTACGGTTAATTCAACTATCAAAACACATGTTTTGAATTAAGAATTTAAGAGAAACGATGATTCCGAAAAAAAATACATAACCACTGTACAACATAATCATTACTAGTGATTCCTGCACTAGTCAATCTCTCCATTTCCCTCTTAAATTATGAGATGATTGATATTACGAGAGTTATCCCATCTTGTTTGAGACACATTTTTTAATGTAGGAATGGAAGTTTAAAATTTTGCATTCCCTCGTTCTTATACCATTATACCATTATGTAAGTAATACTTTGTGATTTGGGTATGGATTAGTAGTAAGTCACACTCTCTATAACTAAGAGGTTCAAGGTTCAAAACACATCTCCATCATGGGGTCGTGTCGGTGGTCCCCGTTGTAATTTTCCAACATGCAGATGGTCGATGGTGGTGAGATCGTAGTGTTTCCGGCTTCGATGGTAACGGTTGGTGGTGGTGCAGCGTTTGAGTGTTCTCGGGAGAACATCCCCAACTATTCAAATAGATGGAGTTTCAGACTCCACTGGGTTTCAATAGATTCAATGGTGATGTCTCCTAGTTAGATCCTAAATTATAATGTTAATATGTAATTTGGTTGCTTGTGTGTAATTTTTCAAAAAAATGTAAGTTATACTTTAAGAATAGTTTTTTTAGGGGGTTGGGGTAGTTTAAAACTTAAAATAGGAAGGAAGGAAATGTAAAAGTATTTTTTTAATGTTGAAAAAATACATTCAAATCTGATGTATGAATGCATTATGGTTGTGTTTAACGGGGTTTATAAGTGTTTTTCTTATAAGCTAAATTCCATTTTATTGTTTGGTAAACTGTTAAAAATTGCTTATTTAAGAAGCATAAGATATTTTTGGGAAAAAACATAAACTGGTCTCCCCCTTGTTCAAAATAAGTAAGTTTTGCTTATAAACATATCTCTGCCAAACACAACATATTTCCTCCCAAAAATAGAAATTTTGTATTAAAATATGAAATCTATATTTCATTATTTTGATATAAGATTACTTTAGGGATATATACAAATATAACACTATATACTTAGTAAGTGCACACAGAACGCTGATATAATTTTTAGTGCAAAAATAACCCAAATTACTAAATGAAAGTGCAAATATAACCCTAAAGACTATATTTCGGCATTGACAAGTCATTTCCGACAATTGATCGACCACAATGACTAAAATACCCTTTGGACCAACTACAAAAAAATGAAAGACAAAAACGACTTTTGCACCGCCGTTGTTCTGCCACCACCGCCACTGCTCCACCACCTTTGCCACTGCTGCCACCGCTCTACCCCCCACCACTTCTGTCCCACCTCCTCCGCCACCAGCCTCCCGCCTCTCCACCACCACCACCTTTCACCCCCCGCCACCACCACCAACACCACCACTGCCCATCCCTCGTAACCACTGCTCAACTAACCCTCCACCTTCCACTCCCCCCCACCACCCGACCCTCTCTCTCCTAAAATCTAGCCCCTCTGCTCTACAATCTCACCATCTTTATCTTCCCCAACTCCAAAACGTCGCCGACCATAAACTCTAGCTTCCCGCCGCCGACCATAACCCTAACTTCTCGTTGCCGATGCTTCCTCCCCATCAGCCCCAACCCGCGGCTCCGCTTTACCCCACCTCTCATCAACCCCAACGATTAGAAAAATAAGACAAGAAGGAGAAGAAATTTGAGCCGACTGTAAAGAAGGAGAATATCGATTGTGATGAATCAAGAGGAGATGAGAACAAGTCGATCTCATAGAGGCGATGAAAGAATATGCCTGGAGAATATCGATCATGATTCAATCGTGATGTGAAAAATCATGATTTAATCGAGATGTATAGAAGGAGAATATCAATCCAAGGAACAACGACCAAGGATCAAATAAAGTTGAAGCAATTAGGGTTTTGGGTTTTGGGGTCAAAAAGTAAATTCTTTTTTTCTTTTTTTTCCACTGGACCTTTCATTCAATTCCGGCTTGAATCTGCCGAAAAGGGTAAATTTGTACAAACACTAACTATCTAGGGTTATATTTGCACTTTCAATTATCAAAATATTATATTTACACTTATACTTATGAATTAGGTAGGGTTATATATTCACTTTTCTCATTATTTTATTCCCTTATCAAATTGTCTCTAAAACCAATTGTATTATAGTACTCTCTCCATCCCAGGAAAATCTTCAAAGAGAGAAAATATCTCTACAAATTTAACCCTGGTGAAAAGATCATATTGCCCCTATTTTTTTAACCCCGATCATCTTCCTCCAGATCTGAATCCTCTCCGCCTGAGCCTCCCTCCTCTCACCGCCCACCTCCCAGCTCCGACTCCATTCCGCCTGTTCCTTCCTCCTCCCCCCAGCTTACGTCTCTGCCTCTCTTGCCTTACGTTCCGCCATCATCGCCACCGACGCCATCTCTCACTTCTATGTTGAGCGATGTTCACTTCGGAGAAGAAAATACTATCGAAATTGGCTTGGTTGTTCACCCACTCATCGGGTCCTTTTCCAGTTGAATGAGATCCGACCCATTTGGTAACCGCCCAATAATCCTCGTAGCAGGTGTGGATCGAGTGCTCCGGGAAGAGCTTATACTCAAGGGAGATGGCGATGGCATTTTCATCCGCCGCCATGGCGGACAGGTAGTCGGTTTGGATCGCGCCGAAGGCGGACACGATGGAAAATGCACCATCGTGGTAGTAGACCACAAGGGGAAGCTTCTCTCCCATGATGAAATTTAGGGGTTTGAAGGGTGGGGATGGGTGACCATGGTGAGTGTGGCGGAGATGGAGGGAGGGGGGAATGCAGCGGAGAAATTAGGGTTAAGGCGGAAGAGGGAAGGCATCAGAGCAAAGATATGGTGGCGGAGGAAAAATTAGTAGGGTTTTGAATCTGAGTGAATATGTGGCGACTGGCAAGGGAGTGGATTTTCTGATGTTAAGTTTTGTAAAATTTAACCTTTTAGTGGTAGCATTGTATTATGATGAGTTGAATATTTTCTTAAGGGCGAAATGTGCAGATTTGACTATAACATCCATTAAAGGAAAACGTGCAGATTCTCTTGGGACGGAGAGTAACAAAATAATGGGAAATTAACCTAATCCTGCCCTTGACCAAAAACCTCCTCTCTGTCGATTTAATCCCCACCTTACCCTTCACAAGTCATAACACAAGCTATTACTCCACACTCTCTCTCTCACAGTCACACACTACTCTTCCTTCTTCTTCCACGGTCTCACTCTCTAGATTCAAAGAAAATGGAGAAATCAGATCCCTCAAATTCCTCAACTCAGAAACCAGAAGTGCAACAAACAAACACGAATCCGCCCACCGGGTTGACCCGCGAGGAGTTCGACTCGCTCCAACACAAAATCACCGAGTTCCACAGCTACCGAGTCAACTCGGGCCAATGCTCCTCCCTGCTGGCGCAGCGCGTCCACGCGCCGCTCCACTCTGTCTGGTCCATCGTCCGTCGTTTCGACAAGCCGCAGACCTACAAGCACTTCATCAAGAGCTGCTCCGTGAGAGAGGACTTTAAAATGACGGTCGGTGATACACGCGACGTCAACGTCATCTCCGGCCTCCCGGCGGCCACCAGCACGGAGCGGTTGGACATCCTCGACGAGTACCGGCACGTGATCGGATTCAGCATCACCGGCGGCGAGCACCGCTTGAGGAACTACAAGTCGGTGACTACGGTGGACGAGTTCGATCGCCGCAGCGGCGGCGGCGGGATCTGGACGGTGGTTCTGGAGTCCTACATCGTGGACGTGCCGGAAGGGAACACGGAGGAGGACACGCGGCTGTTTGCCGACACGGTGGTACGGCTGAATCTGCAGAAGCTGGCGGCGGCGGCGGAGGCAGAGGCGGCGGCAGCAGCGACGCGTGATCAGCAAGCTCTTGAGAATAATAGTGTTGTTGATCAGCAAGCTCATTAATGGGGGCGAGTGAAAGGCTTCGTGTATTTGCTTTACAAGGTGCTTTGCTTTCTGTTTGATTTAAATGTCCATGTTAATATTTTTCACAATTTCCTTTCCAAGTGGAAATAAAGGAAATGGCTTTATTTTCTCTATCTAGATTTTTTTTATAAGTAAATGATTTTCCATTGATTTAAAATTGGAGGGAAACTAGTGTGAAAATGGATTCTTGGAAGATTATTGAATGCTTGATCAAGGCTTGCTTTGGTTTCCACTTATTTTAATTGTTTAATTTTAGTTAAGATTGGGTAACAAAAAATCTTCATGCTAAATTCGCATAATTAAATTTTTATCGAAGAGTTAGGCCCTGTCCAGATCAATTTATTTTATCTCCAATAATCTGAATAAATTTTTTTCAGTTCTTCTCAACTTATTCAGCTCCAATAATCTCATCTCATATAATCTCATCTCCAATAAACTCATCTCAGCTCCAATAAACCAATTCATCTACTTATATCATGATTTGTTTCACATGCTATATCATGATTTATTTCACAAGCAGATTGAACATATTTATTTCACATGCTATTATTTATATCATGATTTATTATTAAATATTAAATATTAATTTAATTAATATACTAAT
>JAULKM010000009.1:12172609-12183115 GCA_032355605.1 Rubia tinctorum
GCGAGGAGAATGTTCCACGCCAGTCTCCTGTACCTTCCTGTATTCATGTCCGGGCTTCTGGTTCATCGTCGATCAGACAGCGAGCAGCACCAAAGTGTTAACAATGCACTCGAGGCTCACAATATCGTGACACACTCAGAACCGATGCTTGATGGGAGCGATGATGGCGAACAGCAGAAAAGGGCCGAAAGAAAAAGAATGGTTGCGCGGGGAAGACCTCCTGTGGCGTATGCATCTGTCGCGCCGTTCCCTTTCTTACCAGCTCCGAATGTGCCATACTGAGATTGCAGATTCTGCATATTGTTTGTTCACCAAATGCAAAATGTGATTTTGGTGTGTATACTATCTATTTTTCTTGTCTGTGTGGCATAATAATTAATAAATATGAGAAGAGAGCAGGCTGATTCAGGAATTTTTGGTCTACACTTGCTGTAATGGTTGAGTGTGATTACAACTAAGGTTCATTTTTTTCAAGTTAACTACAGTTCGGTTAACTTTAAGTTGATGAAATTCAATTTAATCCCATCATTCCTATTTTTCAATTTGTTTACTTTTTGTTCACTTAGTGTATGTGTTTTCATCTTATTTTACTTCCATTCTTCAGCCTATAAGGAGGAGGCCGTCACCACTAACATGTTCGGTCAAACTGTTAAATCTTAAGTACGGGTTATTAATTGCTAAGTTCGTGACAAAATTAAGGGTAAAAATAATTTTTCATCTTATTGGCCAACATTCTCCATCCTGTGAGGAAGAGGCGCCACCACTACCACCATATCTCACCCTTCCTTCAACCCCTACCGCCCCGCCACCATCTCTACAAACACAAAGTTAACAAACCCGTTGAGAGAGAAGCAACAACAATGCCAAAGAGAATAAGTAGGACAATCGGCCTCTTACTCAATTAAAGATTGTCACCGATGTCGAAGAAGAATCAGGAGAAGAGTTTGAGGAATGGCGTCGTAAAGTAGCGTTGGTAACAGTGGTCAAGTCGGGAAGATGTTGGAGGGAAACTGCTGGATGTAGGACGGGAGCTCCCAGAGAAGATCCTCTAGGAGCTAAAAAAACCGTCGAAAATGAGGTATGTCTCGTTCTATCGGTGGATGAGATGCGGGAAGGAGAAGACTTGGATTTAATGATAAAGATGAGGTGTTGGAATGATCATAACTTGGTTGCTTGGATAGTTGAATGGGGTGAAAGTAGTCGGGAAAAGATTAGTGGGCCAAAGGTGAATGAAAATGAAAGTTCAGTGGTCACAAAAATCATTTGGCCTAAATTTTAAAAAAATCACTTGGTGTAATTGGGAAAATAAAGATAAAAGCTCAGTGATCACAAAATAACTGTGTTTGGGACGACAAAAGATGGGGCGAGAGAGGCTCGAACTCTCGACCTCAGGATTACTCAGAAGCTATGAGACCTACGCGCTAGCCAACTGCGCCACCACCCCATTTGCTGTTGCCTTCGGATAAGCATAATAAATTCTGAAGGTTTCTGTCTTTGCTTTGATTTCAACCTGGAAATTAACGCATCTGTCTTTGGTAATGATGCCTCGTCTTCCTTTTGTTTGGCTGATGGTTCCAAAGCTCCATTCCTCGTTTCAACCCCTCCATCTTCACTGCCAGTAACCCATTTGGTAATTTTTATGTTTTCTTGAATCTTCTTCTTCTGGCTTTGCGTAATTTCTCAGATTGCCAAGACACCCTTTTTTTTTACTTTCCCCTCTTCAAGGGTTTTACTTAATTGTCCGCATTTAGTTTGTTATTGTCGATCTTGGTCTGAAAGTTTCATGCTTTATGAGCTATGGTCACTACTTGCAATGAATTGGTGTTCCAGTTTCTTAATGTTAATTTTAGTGCTAAAGTTTGATAATTTATGCGATATAAGTTGATGTTCCAGTTTCTTAATGTTGATTTTAGTGCTAAAGTTTGATACTTTATGCGATATGGTTGCTGTAAACTGATGCACTTGCTTCTTAATGTTGATTTTAGTGCTAAAGTTTGATGCTTTATGCGATGTGGTGGAGAGATTAGGAATGTAGTTAGTGCTAATGTTTGTTACTGATTCGGTATATTTTCTTGTGCGTATGATTTTTTTAGCGTATTAACCTGGAAGAAGAGATATTTTAAAGTGTTTCGATTTTACGCTTGTGCCCATTACACTGAGAATTGTTTTTTGTTTCAAATTTTCAGTTTTACGTACTTGATAATTTTGTTTGCATCCTTATAATTCATATTCTATGTTACTGGCTGTATTAGAATAGCAATGTATTGGACAAGAAGTTTGAGAAAATTGGTAGCTTCAAAAGAGTTTACGGTTGTACCTAAAGACGTAAATTATAAAGCTTAAAAAGACTGGTCCTGGGATGATTAATTGGGTAGTTTAGTTTTGTCCTTCTCTTGTGAATGGATTTGACCATTTTGACATTGCGCTAATACTTTCTGCTCTGTTGATATGTTGTTAGATGCTGTTCAAAGTCTTCAGACTTCACAAATTTTGGATTGGAATAGCTAGTTCTTGTGTTGTTACGTGGGCCTCCTCGCGAGCTTTTCATTCTAGTCGGACAGAGAAAGAAAAGTCTCTATTTTAAACCTGTTGATGTGATTTTCTTCTACGAGATGGAAAACGGACAGAATGGCAGTGGATTTAGTTGGGATGTTTCTCTGGATGACCAAAATGAGGACCCCAAAAGCTCTCAGGATCTTATGGTGCGACGTATGAAGAACAGAGAAAGACAACGGAGGTACAGAGCTCGCAGGCGGCTTGAGTCTGAAGGTTTGCCAGTACCCGAAGAGATTAACCGTGTCATAAACAGAAAAAAGAAGGAAACAGACGTAATCCCTTTCTCCTCACCGCCAATAGAAGTCCCTGTGACTGGCTTCACTCCTGCAGATTTTTTAGCTCGGGTACGAAGCCAGAGAGATTGGAAAAGAGATGCAAGAAGAGCCCATATGGTCAAAGAACAAAATGGTAGAGATAATGCAAATGAAGCTCCTCAATTTCTTTCTTTTGGCACCAAAGATCAACCTTCAGAAGGCGGATGTCAGTCAACCGGCGGTCCCAAACTGGATAATAACCAAGATGGCGCAGCTTCTCATGGCCGAAGGAATTGGAAAGAGGAGGCCAGAAATAAGAAATGCTGATTGTGGTTCTAAATGCAAACTTGCTACTCTTAGTTGTTAATATGCTAGGTTTCCTTTCAATTGTTGTATTACTATCTATGCATAATGGAATAGGCAATGCTGTTATTGCATTGTCGTGTTTAGACTGCTTTAGCTCTGTTGTTGATGAAAATCCTCAAGAAGTCTATTCTTGACTTGGTGATATGGAGCTTCTTCTTGTTTAATGTTAAATTAGAGTATTTCTCTTTCCTATTCTATCGTGAGTTTTGCAGGTACTCAATCATTAGACATTGAGTATGCTAACCACTTCATCTCTCTTTTTGCTGAAATATTGATCTTCTTTGTGCTAGTATCACCGAGTGTTGCAGGTATTCTGATCAGAAATCGAGTGCTCACCTGGCTTCAACCTGTCATAAGATTGGTGTTTCTTGTGCCATCACTACTGAGTTTCGCAGGTATTACGACCGAAAATTGCATACTTATTGGGCTTCATCTTGTTTACTGTTTAAATTGATCTTTCCGGTGCTGTCGTGAATGAGGTTTTGCAGGTATTATGATCAGGATGTTGCAGATGAATGCAAGAAAACAGACTACCGATTCGATTACCAGCAAAATTTACAAGAAAGGTATGATGTATACTAGAATGAGAAGTTCCATACAATCAAATGTTCCTGCACCAACATTGTCTAACATTCGGACATCATATCCACAACACACACACACCTAATCTTTACCTTTCCTATTGAACCTGAGATACAAGGAAAGGATGCCGATCTGCTACGATGAAAAGGAAATAAACTGAAAAAATGGAAGGATATGCCATATGCTTATATAATAATTACAGATATTGAGCGATTTGATATTCTCTTCTGATAACTGGGATTTGATAGTTAATATCCTTGCACTCCTCTTCGCAGATCCTCAAAGCTCCAATCCCTTCTTATCCCGGGGCTCCTCACCAGCCTTGGTGTGGCGGGATCATCAAATTCATCAGACCTGCTGTGGCGATGAACCAGGTATGGATCCTGCTTTGCCTTCTTGTCAACCATCAGATTCGACCCAGTCCTCATCTTACCATAGTTAGGCCTTGCCCTCAGCTCCCCGGACCAGTTCGTCTCGACCCTGGCCAGAAACCTGTTGACATTGGTCTTCTCCTGATGATGGACATCGTCCGAGTCTGTCCTCGTGATGCCACCTTTCAAGCAGTTGAGACTCATGATGAAATGCCGGTGATGCAACGCTCGAAGCAAGAAACAGGGCTGGTTGGTGGGTTTCTGGTGCGATGGATCGATTCAGATGGCTGACTGGGGAGGAGGGGTGCTTTCAGGATGCCATGTTTGCTATTGATGATGGGATAATGTGAATGGGATAGGTATTGTTGATGCAGGATATATGGTTCAGATTCCCATTGGGGCTAAAGTCATGGGTTTTGTTATTAATAAGAAATATTGTTTGATTTCCCCAACATTAGGTCCTAGAAAGAAGGTGAAGCCACAAAAGAATTGTGTGTGTTTTACAAATTGTTATGGATAATTAGATCTGGATAAAGGAAAAGTTGGAATTGTTGGGACTGAATCCAGGCATGTACTTAGTTACATTTATTGATCATTTTAGATCAGTTATTTGATACGCACCAGGGTGCGATTAGCTGGATGCAATGCCAAGTGTACCCAATTAATAAATAACTAGAATCACTACCACACCAGAAATCACCGTAAAAGAATTCCTTGGAACGAGAGTGGCAAAATTTAGGAATTTAATCCTTAATTTTGGGTAAATATTGCTGCGACTTGGTGTGGGGATTGAAGGAGCCGATTGTGGTGACACGGTGGTTTAGCGGTGGTGCAGTGGTATTGAGAGGTGGTTATGTGGTGCAATATCGGTGGTGTGGTCGTCATGGGGTTGTGGGTGTATTTATGTTTTTTTAACAAAATAGGGTTATTTATGTCATAACACTCCTTATTCCTGCCGCAAATTCATTTTTGATTGAAAAGTTGGTTTGAGGGTTTAAAATTTTCAAGTCAATGTTGGTCAAAGGTTAAATGTACACATATCAAAGAACTAAGTCTACTCATGCATTCATTCCCTTGATCTACTTCTCATGGTAGGGGTGGCAAATGGGCATATGAAATGAAGTAATTAGAGAAAGAGGCACGCCTCAAAATTGAACCTTTTTTTTGCGGTTATATATGTTGGATGTTTCAACCGAACCTACTTTGAATTTATCTTGATATGAGATTTGAAAACTGTTCAGTTTGCGAGTTCAACTTATAGGGTCGGGAGATTTTTTTAAACTCAATATGGACTCCAGGGTTTACCCACCTTTCTTCATTCTCAACTCGTGTGCTGAGATGGGAAAAAAGAGAGGAAATCCCCGAGTACGGTCATTTATACAAAATGCAGTCAGTTTATATTTTTAAATACTCTTTTGATCCATTATTTAATTTCTCCCCAAAACTAGTTTTACACATAGACATGTGGGGAAAATAATGAACTAGTTTTATCCATAAATTAGGATTTATTTTGTCACCCCTACCTCATAGTTATCTAAACATAACGGTTAGTTAATTATAGTTTGGAATACAATATTCCGAGTACGTAATGATTTACGATAATTTGATGTGATATAATTTATTCGCCACAGGTTATTTGTTTTTTCATTGCATTATAGTATTACATCAAGGCAAAGTTTTGGAAAATACCGTCTTTCCATAGGCATATGGAAAGACGAGGTTGAATTAAAATTATAGAAAGTTAAAAAGGTTTTTGTTGCAATATTAAAATTTTATTATGCAACATGTAAAAGTGATAAGTTTATGACCCGATTAATACAACCCAAATTTTTTTATTTTGATTTCTTCAAATTTGCAGTTTAAACCTTGATCTTTCCATAACTTATGGAAAGACCGTCTTTCAAGGGACGAACTCTTACATCAATTATTATTTTCAATAAATAGACTCCGTGAGTCCCTCCATATATCTGAATATATTATTATTTTTTATCCCTAATATTGTTCAAAATAGAGTTTCCCTCAATTTTTCAAAAGTGCACATGTACCCTTAGATTAATTGTGACTTAAAAACTCATACCCCTCACTCCTGAATCTGGCGTTAACCTTTTGTTTTTTGGAGTTGACCAATATTAAAATTACCAAAATAATTTTCACTTCATTTTTTTTAAAAAAAAAACTGAGGACCAATTTTACCCTCCATTCAAGTGGGATCCACCCTTCATCAACATCAATTAAAAATGCCGTGTCAAAATTTTGAGTCCAAAAATAGCGCAATCTGGATTGGGATTCGAAGCTCTTCATCCACGATTTGGCCAAGTGAGATTTAGTTCCTGTTTTCGACCCTAATTTCGGTGGATTCCTTCGTCCGTATCGGATTACTCGAACGGATTAAAGGTATTTGGAAAAATCTGAAATCGGTTTATAATTTTTGGTTTTATCCTTTAGGGGCAACACATACATTTCCTTTGAGTCGGCAATGATCAAAATTGACCAATTTTTCAAATGACGCTAGAGGTACACATGCAATTTTAAAAAACTAGAAAGTATATATGCACAAAACAAAGAATTGGGGGGCGCATATATGCACATTTTTCAAAAAAATTATGTATGGAAATTGTTCTAATATTTCAAAAATGTAGTTTTGGGGAGTCTCCTGACAGGCTGTTTGTCCATAAGCTTATTTTTTTACCTTATACATTGCATTTGTTAAATTACATACTAAATCACATATCATCACAAAAACAAGAGTGATTCACCACGATGGCAACGAGAGTGGCTCATCAAAGTGGTATGTCAGCGACACGCTTATCTTACCCTATAAGAGCAAGTCCAAGAGACTCTCCATAATGGAGATTTTGGTTGAATATAGAGATTTTCTTCAAATTTGAGTTTCAACGGGTTCTCCATCTCATTCTTCAAAATAGAGATTTGGAGAAAAAAATGGCATTTCATTCTCCATATCGGTAAAGAGAAAAGAGTAATATGGAGAATTAAAAAATTATTGCTAACCTAATCAATCACCTTCAGTTATAACATAATTTCCTTATTTGCATGAAAATATTTTTTAAAAAAATTAAGTCTAACATAATCAATCACCTTTATTTAAAACATAATTTCCTTATTTGCATGAAAATATTTTTTTAAAAAATTAAGTCTAACATAATCAATCACCTTTATTTAAAACATAATTTCCTTATTTGCATGAAAATATTTTTTTTTAAAATTAAGTCTAACATAATCAATCACCTTTATTTAAAACATAGTTTCCTTATTTATATTAACAACATTAAAAATCACATAAAATTAAGATATATCTTCCTTATATTATAAAGAATGGTTTTGCAAAATGGATAATCTGTTGGAGTTGAGTATGAAAAATATAGAGAAAATGAGTTTTCATTCTGCATTTTAAAGAAACTTATGAAGAATTTGGTGTACCTGCTCTAAGAAGACAACTAAAACTATATCAAAGAAATCACTGTGTAGAAATTATGGCCAAGTGCCGTATTATTATGCAACTTTTAAACTGTTGAATACGTGATTTTGTCACGTAGGATACACATGTTTTTTTATAGTACGTCAAATAATAAATGTTTACCAATCTGCAATAACCAAAATCAGACAGTGGAGGATTCCAATGATAGGAGCAATCTCAATTACTGTAATGCATTGTTTTGTGTAAAGTCGGTTTAATAAATTAATCTCTTTAAAAAAAATCACGTATACTTGCTTTTAAAAGATAGTAGTTTTCTTTGAACTGCGAGAATTTTTCTCTACACAACAACGTGTATATGAGAATGTAAAACATCTCACCAAAGTCTTTGCATTTGCAGCATGCCATCACACACTTTATATATTAAAAATAAAAAGTGAACGACTTCCTATTGCTCACCCTTTGACCTAATGAGGAAACAAATCAATAAACAAAATATCTTAATTACTTCAATAGCTCCAATGTTGCTCACTAATTAGTGCCACACCATCGTTAAGTAAATAGGTGCAAAAGCTAGGTACAAACTGCGGCAGCTTGGCTCTCTTCCACCATTGTGTTGTCACCAGCAATCTCATCACATGACTTAATATTTTATTTAATGTCAATGGCCTTCCTTGCTAATTTCTCCGTCCTAGCGTAAGGGTCATGTTTTCTTTCTGCACGAACTGTTGGAGAAAATGACGGTTAAAAGGTTGAATTTCGTCAACTTTTGGACATCATTTTGAGTGCAACCCAATTGGATTTAGGGTTGGTGGATGTCATTTTTGGGTTCTCCTCCGCGAGTACTATAAAATCGACTATTTAAACTGTCAAAACGGATCAAGGGTGAATGAGATATGTATGCTCGAAATGTCACACTTGAAAGAGAAAAATTGGGCGGTAATTGGCCCAGATTAATTTTTCTCCGAACTGTCTAAAACGCGTATGGACCGCGTGAAAGTCTCTAGAAGGCCCAACCGTGTAATATATATAGAATTGCTTGTGTGTAATTTTTAAGTGATAAGAACGAAAAGATTCCATGTTTTGTGAGATCTATTTTCTAAAATGAATGTGCGGTTTATTATGTTTAATACGCTAAAGAATATTGCGCAGATATTTCTTCCATTTTCAGCAGATTTAATTCGAGTATTCTTGGAATGTTCTCGGATTTAATGAGTTGGTAATTAGATAATATTTTTCTCTAATTACAGAAAATCAAAATATCATGGTTCCATGATTGGGGTCTCTTAGAGCAGTATAAATATAGCCTTTAAGTCAGTCAGGATACTCGCACCATTCTCAACTCTCTCTGTATTCTAAACTTGAGTCTCATTTCTCTCTCTCTCTCTCAGTTTCCGTATGTTGCTATGTCGATGTGATAGTCTTTTGGACTTTGCGTGAATCCGAGGTAAATCTTGCGTGTTAATTGTTACCTTTGATAGTTTTCCCCTAGGGAACGATATTCACGATGGGACTCATTCGTTTCAAGGGCAGCGAGTTTACTCATGACTCCATCACTTTGTTTTTCTTGAAACATGATTTATTTATTGTTAATATATTGCATGCATGCCTGAATAATTAATAAAAGTTTATTGTACTTGCATATATAAATTGTTCGTTCAATTTTCATTATATAATTTTCACATGATATAATCAATATATGTCCAACATGAACATTTATGTATGCTAATGTGGTAGAGAACATGAGGATTAAAAAACGAGTTGATCAAATTTCAGTCACAAATTTCAGCACATATAAGAAAATATGAGTTGTCAGTTGGAACAAATGAAAATAGAAAGTAGTCTTTTATTTCCTCGCTCTCCTAACACTATCATACTTTATATTTAGTACGACTAACATTGTTATAGAAATGTAAGTTTAACCATAACGGAATCAACAAATTCAAAGTTACCTTATTATACAACACGTGCTCATAATTTGGACGCATGTCCTATTGTCACACTTGTTTTTATGATAAAATATAGATTATTAATTCTCTTTATTCATTAATATTTTCACTCTTTGCTCTCTTGTGTGTTTATGTGTGTTTCTAAAAGCTTATATTTGTAAGCTGGACTATATTAGATGTAGTATTTGATAAACTCTAAGAATGACTTATTTCAAAAGCAAAAGAGAGTTTGAAGGAAAACGCACGTAAAAGATGATCTCCTATGCTTTAAAAATAATTCATTACAATTCTATGAACCACATTTTTAATTTTATCTACACATTTTAATTTGCATAGGAAAAAAATCGATCTAAATAGTATGTTGCGGTTTGGAGGGTAATTTACAAGGTTACACCCATGGAAACCATGACATGTGTCAGCATTCATTACTTCTTTTCTTTTTAAGAAGAAGAATAATTAAATACTTACCATATTACATTCGTCCACCTGGAAAGACAAGTGGACAACGGTATGTATAACTAGTGTCCTACTATGTTTACATAAAAGTGTTGATTAAACCCCTATAGTTATCTAATAACGTTAGCTTGATCGATATATTATGTCGTCTAATGAGGGTGCAAGACAATCAGTCGAGCAAAAAAATCTCCATCTTGAATCGTCTCTCTTCGAATTTGAGTTCTTTATAGTTAACATGGTCTTTAAATAGGATATATACCAATATAACTCTACCTACTTGATATAAGTGTCAATATAACGCTCAGATAATTTTTAGTGCAGATATAACTCTACCTAGTTGATGTGAGTGTCAATATAACTCTCAAACCCCATTTCCGCCGGACTACCGTCAGACCACCGTCGGTCCACCGGATTTTGGCCGGATTTTCACCGGACCACCGCCGGACCACTTATAGGGTTATGTTGGCACTTACATCAACTAGGTAGGGTTATATTTGCACTAAAAATTATCTGAGGGTTATATTGGCACTTATGTCAAG
>JAULKM010000009.1:12183215-12212597 GCA_032355605.1 Rubia tinctorum
CAACCCGACCCATTTCAACCCGAACTCGTTTGACCCGAACTCGAACCTGACCCGAATAACCGAATTGACACCTCTAGGCGTATGATTGAGATAACTCTCGTGGTGGTTCCTTTCCAAGAAACGATTCGTAAATGTTTGATGAAATGAGTCCTTTCTCCGTTGACCAGCTTCCAAGTTTCGTGACTGTTTCATTTCTTCCCCCGAATTGAGTCAGCATTCTGTCCCTGATATTCATTAAACGCCTCGTAAGAGCCGATGAATTATGCTTGGACGGGTACCATGTCCAGAAATTTGATCCCTTTATGTAAAAGCAGTGGACCCATTTAACCCATAGACTCTCTTTCCTGCAGTGGAAATTCCATATTTGTTTGGCCAATAATGCCTCATTCCATGCGCTGATGTTCCGTAATCTGAGTCCTCCCTCCTCTAGTGGCCTACACACATTTTTCCACGAGACCGACGTTGATTTTCCGTGCCAAAGGAACCTTCTGCAGATTGAAATCAGGTGTTGGATGACATTTTGCGGCAGAGGAACTTGTTGTATCCAGTACCCAATAACACCCTGAAGGACTGCCCTTATGAGTTCCAATCTGCCCGCATATGACAAAGTGTACCCTTTCCAAGCAGAAATGGAATTGTTGACCGTGTCTATAAGTGGAGAGAACTGCGAGACCTTTAGCTTCTGAGAATCCAGCGGGATGCCTAGATACCAGACCGGTAGGGAGCCATTTGGTATGCCTGTGAAGTTGAGATCGCTATGTACCCCGACTATATAAATAGACAACTTTGAGGCATTTATTGCGAGGCCTGAAGCTTGTTCAAAGACGTTGAGAGTCTGCATTAGAATACCCACGGAACTGGTGTTTCCTTTTGAGAATAACAAGAGGTCGTCCGCGAAGGCCAAATGCGAGATCCTTAACGGTTCGCACCGTGGGTGAAAACCGAAAAGGGGAGTTGCAGTAGCTTTGCTAATCAGTCGTGAAAAATACTCGAGGCAGATAACGAACAGCATTGGAGATATAGTATCCCCTTGCCTGAGTCCCCTACGGCCTGCGAAAAACCCGTGCAGGCTTCCATTTATCTTGACAGAAAAGGTGGGTGTGGAAACGCATTCCATAATCCAATTTACAATCCGATCCGGAAATAGAAGACCGCGGAGAACCTCTTCCAGAAAATCCCAGGATACTGTATCAAAAGCTTTCTTATGTCCACCATAATCATACACCTGGCACTGTTCTTTTTCCTAGCATACCCCCTGATTAGTTCTTCTGCTAACATGATATTGTATGTTATTGCACGGCCCTCAACAAAAGCGGTTTACGCTTCGTCTATAATATACGAAAGAACTGATGTGATTCTTGTTGCAATAATCTTTGTGATTTTCTTGTAAGTCACGTTGCAGCAAGAAATCGGTCTGAAGTCACTGACCGAGAGATCGTTTGTCTTCTTCGGAATGAGGGAAATGGAGGTATGATTCATTTGTTTGAGGATTTTCCCCGATGCGAAGAAGTCCATCACAACCGCGCTAACATCATCCCCAACTATATCCCAATGCGCTTTATAAAATTCTGGGGTGTATCATCCGGTTCGGGTGCTTTATCATTTTCCATAGAAAAGACTGCCTTCTTGATTTCGTCCGTCAAAACTCCCATTCCCAGGAAAGCACTGTTCGTTGTGTTTACTGTTGGCCCCCGTTGTAAAATATTCATTTGCGTCGGAGTGCGGCTCACGTTAGTGCCAAACTGATTTTTGTAGAACTCCACGAACATTTGACCAATTCGCTTCTGCCCCTTGACCAAGGACCCGTGAAGGTCGTAGACTGCTGTAATAGGAGTGTAATTTCCAGCACTTTTGAGGAGGTTATGATAATACTTTGTTCCCCTATCTGATAATAGTAAGTGCTTTTTTTCTTCTTCTGAGCAACAAACCTCCTACCGGCATCTTCTAAAAACCCAGCCCTTTCACTCACCTTTTTAATCTCCTTCCATTCGGTTTCGGTTGCATTCACGATGTCCATAGTGTTGATCATATCTTCCATAATCTTGTTTGCCTCCATTGCCTTTTTCGAAATATTCGCAAACTCCCTTCTATTCAACTCTCGGAGCGGCCGCTTCAAATTTTTAAGCTTCAATGCCAGTATGTACTGCCGTGTTCCCGCCACTTGAGCGACCCAATTTTCTTGAACCACATTTTTACATTCCAAGTGCTCATTCCACATATTTTGATATCTAAAGGGTTTGGATCGGGTTGGTTCATTGCTAGCAAGATCAACACAAAAGGCTCTGTGATCCATTCTGGATTGGAAGGCCAAAAAGTAAGTCATACAAGCCCCATTTGCCCAGTAGTCATTTAAAATAACTCTATCCATCTTTGCTAGCACTCTGTCCGGACCACGCCATGTATGTCATGGGCCGAGAGATGAGGAATCGAAAAGGGAACAACCTGCGCATGTTTCTGCAAAGTCCTGTAGGAAATACCTTATAATCAATACCCCCAACCTTGTCGTTGGGCACTAAAGTGCAGCTGAAATCGCCGAGTACCATCCATGGTTCGGTTAAATTGATGCCAAAATCTTTCAATGCTGCCCATAGCCTCCTTCTCCTGACCACTGTATAAAGTTCGTAAACCACCGTACAAAAGAATTGAAAACCTGTGAATTTGCAAACCACCCTTAGATGTATACATTGTTCAGCCACCCCTAGAACTTGAATATCTGTCACCTTTGTATTCCACATTACTGCCACTCTCTCATTACTTATTTCATCAAAATTGTGGATAAATTTCCACCCTCTATAATCCCTTTGAAAAAACTTTCCAAACTTGTCACCATTCATCTTTACTTCTATAATTGCACAAAGAACTAATTTATTTTCAGTAATGAACCTTCGCAACGCGAACATTTTTGTGGGGTGGTTCAGTCCCCTTATATTCCAGCAGCCGAGTCTCATTTTCTACCCGAGGTGGGTATTCGTCTACCACCATTGCTAGCTCCTATTTTTTTCTTCTCGGGGAGCACGGGAGAGAGGAAATCGACACGTATTCTTTGGCCTTCTGCCTCCTTATTCTCAGCCAGTCTGAGTTTCATAGATTCTTGCCTGCTTTGTTCGCCATCTGAAACACTCCGCCTATTCTTCTCTTTCTTCGCAACCTTCTTCTTTGCGGGACCTGAATTTAGGATTCCTCTTCTGTATCGGCCAAGTGTTCAGGGTTAGTATCAATATCGGTCTTCAACTTGGCAAGTTTCAGTTTGGACTTCTTTTTCTTTTTCCCGGGCTGGTCCGCTTCAGGCTCGGCACCAGTTATGACATCCATCTGTCTATGCGTTTCACTGTAATCCTCCGGTTGGAAGTCCCTCAGGTGATCTTCGGGAGGCGGCGGTTCTATCGTACAGTTGGGGACAGTAATTGTGTCGAAAGCAGGGCTGGAACTCTGCTGTTCTTCATGGCAAGAGTCTGGACATTTGTGGCATGTGCGACGTGGCAGCTGATCTTGGCTCGAAATTGGCCCCTGCATGAAGAGGCCCCTACTTTCCAGCTCCAGACTTTCCAAGTGGGTGTGTGGATCCCCTACCTGACGACGCAAACCATCTGATGGGTAAGAGAGACTCCTTTTGAAGTAGAAGTCACCACTGGATTCTTCACTGCTTTCTTCAGTGTCCAAGGTCGCCTCCTTTTCGGTTTTCGGTTTAGTCACCTCCTTTGTTGCATTCGGTTTAATCACCTCATTTCCTACATTGGGTTTAGTTCCCTCATTTGCTGCATTTGATTTAGTTCCCTCCTTTGCGACCGAAGTTGACTCATCTACAAACCCCCTTGGTTGCTGCATCCTTGGGCATGCATACAAAATATGACCATTCTGATCACAACATGTGCAGAATTCTCGGCAATTTTCATACCTGACGGGTTAATCCAGCATGTTACCCTTATTCCACATAATGGGAATATTAACGCTCAGCTCCTTCGAAGTGTCGATGTAGACCAGCGCCCTAGCCTGAGCTCATTGTTTCCGATGTAGTGTAGGGACGTCGACACAAATCGGATCTCCCAGCATGGATGTTATGTTGGACATTGCATTCGGATGCCAAAGCGATCTCAGTAAGTTCGGGAAGTAGACCCATGTTGGCTTGATGCAAAAATCCTGAATTGTGAGAGATCCATCCTCCGGAGACAACTTAAGGAAGAGTTTCTTACCATGAATGTACTGATCTTCCCCATTTAGAACCGCATCTCTCCTCTACCTTGTCGAACACAAACAACATGAAATCATTTGGCCAGAACATGACATTGCAGTGGTGTTTCCAAGTACGAACGAGCTGATACACACTACTTCAACCCGGGAATCTTCCACTGAAACAGCCGAGGAGGCAGAATTCCTTGTACTCTTCAATCTCATAGCAGTCGGTCTCTTCTATTACAAGAGTATCCTCGGCGGTTTGTTTCTTTGTGAGTAGTTGGGCAGTTGCAATATGGAATTTGCTCGTTAGGGGAGGAGGGCTGATAGGTGCCGTGATTGGCTGACGGGCAGAAGCATTTTGCCTTTTGGGGGGCATTTGTGGAGGTATTGTAGGGATAGAGACGGAATTGGATTCCCCCAGAGTCCTGGATGCTGAAGAGGGTGTTGTCTGCCTTACCTTCCAGGAACCCGTTACACTAGTGATGCTCTTACCCGTTTCCATGCCAAGTGTAGTAGCTGTTCTGAAGCCCAGAAGACTGAATAACATTTACCTCTGATTCTGAACCGTGACGAGGACTGAAATATCGTGACTGAGCACTATAATTACCACAACTGATGAACCGTGGGTAGTTACTGTATCTTATTTCTGAATTTCACCCTTCGGAACTGATTTCTGCTTTATTTTGTAGTATTTATCTGACCTGCAGTAGCTTAAACAGCTTCCCGGGAAAGTTGCTATCCTTTACGGGGTACCAACAACAGTATACACACAATACTCACGACAAGTTCAATATAGGGCAACTTAGCAAGCAGTGCACGACAAGTGCGATATAGTGCAATTTAGCAACGAATGCACGGCGAGTGCGATGAAAACATGGTATTCTATCCAAACTATCAAATCAGCAATTTTAAGAGCACCACAGATTATACCAGCAAGTATGAGCAACACAATGGGAGTACAGTAGCTATGAGAAACAGGAACAAGCTTTAAACCTAGGCAGTGTGTGTACTGTGAACTAGGAAACAGAGTTACTATGGCACAACAAGAAGTAGCAAATTAGACAAGTATCACTGCAAATACACAAGTTGCAATCTCAGATTGATATTAACAAATGGGGAAATTTGCATAAACCTGTAATTAGCGTACTCCTCCAGTAGTATGAGTATTAGAAAACTAGAATACCAATGCTCAGAAACCCAGAATCCAAAATAGAAATCAGCCTTCAAAGATAGAAACCCCACCGTCGTCGGGAGTGCTTCCACTGCCTAAGGTAATCTCCGCTGCCGAAAGTAACATCGAGAGTTCGCCTAAAGTAATCTCCTGAGCAGATTGAGTAACACCGAGAGGTTGCTGGAGCGGATTGAGTAACACAGATGGAAATGCCGAGGTTGCGGACTACTGTTGGAGTTCGGGGAACACCTCGAGATGCTAAGCGCCGCAGCGGATGGTGGCGCAAGAGGAGCGGTGGAACTAGGGTTCCGGCATCATTGCCTAGAGCATGTGGGTAGCTTCAAATCCGGAAAGATGATGTTGTAGATACGATTTGCATAACAGAAATTTGAGTATAGATCGGTTGGGAAGATTCAAAATGACAATCCCATTTTAACTACCCGCGAGGGAAATCAATGAACTCAGTAGAATCAGGTATCACATGTTGTAAATCGGGTATCAAATGAATCAGCAATAAATGCTCATTCCGAAAATATATTCAACAACCACAATAAATGCTTGAGAAGAGCTCAAAGATGGAAATCGTGAAGCTACTCTAGGGAGAGTGAGCGATTCGGGGAAGGCCACCTACAAGGGACAGATTCAAAAATTATAGCGCCGACAGGTCTTGCCCTCTCTGTCGAGCAGCACCAGAAAGTGCAAATCACCTATTTTTCAGCTGCCATTTTTCGAGGGATATTTGGGAAGCTGTAACGGGCTGGATGGGGCTCCGAAGAAGGTGTTACACAATAAGAGGAGCAATAAGGTGGATTACAAGGGAGGCGCACGACCAAAAACAAGTGGCCAGGTCCGGTATTCTAGCTACACTCGCTACTATCTATCACATCTGGAATGCAAGAAATGGCATCGTAAAGGATGGAAATGCGGTTTCTGCAGCAGCTCTCACGCATAGGATTTTCACACAAATTTATACGATGTTATACAAGCTCTTCCCGGACTACCAGTACCGCGGCCAAACGCTGCATTCTTGGTCTGCGGTACAAGCTGAAATCCGAAATGAAATGGGAGGAGTCACTGAAAATCCGAGACAGCGTCATTAGCGTCATTATCCGAGGCAGCAATTTTTTATCCCAAAATTTTCTTTTCAGAACTGCAAATCCAGCACGGCCGAGGAGGTGCAAACGGAATTCTCTTGGATTCTGCGGCACTACAATTTCTGGAAAATACTAGATTCCATTTCAGGACTTTTTGGGCTGATAATGAGGTGTGTAATTGTGCTCACTGTATGCTATTGGGCTGACCGTTTGTTGTTGGAGTTTCCATGGCAGGTTCATGAACTAGTCAAATGGGGGTATGAATTAATCATGCCCTGGGATTCTTTATTTGGATGATTGGACCTACACCTGGGCAGAGAAATCAGATGCATATTGAAGGACAAATTTGGCTCACTGGACACATTTTTGGATGGTCAAAAGCTCACCGATGGGCCCACCCTAATGCAAGATAATTTTGTAGTCTCATCTGTAAATATAATTACCATCTTTCCTTTTTTCTTTACTTTCTTTACTTTCTTTCTTTTCTTTCTGTTTGTAAATTATGTAGCAAGGACAAATGAGGAACATTTGCCTCAAGGGCGGTGAAAAATGTAAAAAAAATAAAGGGAATAGAGGGTGAACCACGAACACGGTTTATGGTTGCCCACTGACCAATAGTGGTAAAGGCAGTACAAACTGCTACGTTGAAACGCATGGATAAGCATCTCAAATTAATCCATCGTCGGTAGCATTAATGTGGATTAAAACCCGGTCTTTGTTGCTATTCGGTGGCACCATCGTAGTATTAATTCAGAATTTGTACGACCCGCCGGTCTCGTACAATAACATAAAACCCGGAAATGGTTCTCCGTTAACCAAAAGTGGAAATGGTAGTCCAAACTGCTACGTGGAGCCGAACGGTTAATCCGGCTCACCTTGGTGTCATGTCGTGGCACCACTGTATCAAAATTCCAATCTGTGCCCCTGCCGGAGACGTACAGTAAACTCAAACCCGGCCACGGTTGCCCACTTAACTAAAGTGGGGAAAACAGTCCAAACTGCTACGTGGAGCCGAGCGGTTAATCCGGCTCATTTTGGTGTCATGTCGGTGGCACCACCGAACCCAAATTCCGATTTGTGCCCCTACCGGTAAAGCACAATAAAGTCAAATCCGGTCTTGGTTGCCCACTTACCAAAAGTGGGGTGGGCTATTATAGAATAGCCACTTTGTCACCATATCGGTGGTGCCATCGTATCATAAATCCCGATCTGGACTACTCTGACGGTGTAGAACAGTATCATCAAACCCGTCTATGGTTGTCCACTTACCAAAAGTGGAGTGGGCAGTTACAGAACTACTACGCCGGTATACGCGAAACAAGTATACCAGGAGGTCCGAGCCCATTTTCTGTACGGTTCCACTACCGCACGTGGGATTAAAGGCAATATCACTCACTACTTAGGGCTCACATTACGACCTTGAGTGGGATCTTGCTCACAATCTCGAGTACCCTGTGGCATACTCCCCCGGTACACCGAGGTGGTCATCGTACGATACTTCATCGGAGTTATAGTTTTCATTTGGCGATCCTTCCATTTGGTGATCATTTTCCTTACATACGAGGCATGCACTCAGAGGTATATACCCCAGGCGGGGTCCTCCTCCAGCATTGCCTTGGTTTTTCTCTCCACCACTGGTCTCACTACTCGGGGGGCAAAGAAGGGTCCTAAACCCTTGCTTAGCCATTGTGCCCACCACATCACGAGGAGACACATACCGGCGCGTAGCACTACATGCTAGTTAGGACTATTGCCTAGACCGGAGATTCTTGTACTAGCTCACTACTTATTAGCTCACATGCCCATGCATATGCATATTGGCACTTAGCTTACTAGTACATAGTTTATCGTTTTCTTCTTTTGAGCCATCACGGTTCGCTTTTGATCGGGGCTGCGACCCCGTAGCACTTGTACGGTATATAGTGGACGCATTTGGTTTGGTTTTATGCTTACTTACCTATTATCGTCGAGATAACTCGCGTGGATGACACGTGAGCCGATAAGAATTTCAATGCAATGACCATAATTTGATTGTTTGGATAATTGAGTGGGTGAAAGAGGTGGGGGAAAATAGTGAGCAAAGGTGAAAGAAAATGAAAGTTCAGTTGTCACAAAAACTATTTGCCCTAAAATTTTAAAAACCACTTGGTGTAATTGGGAAATTAAAGATAAAAAGCTCAATGATCACAAAGGTAACTGTGTTTGGGACAACAAAATATGGGGTGAGAGAGGCTCGAACTCTCGACCTCAGGATTACTCAGAAGCTATGAGACCTACGCGCTAGCCAACTGCGCCACCACCCCATTTGCTGGGGCGTTCGGATAACCAAAATAAATTGTATAATTTTCTGTCTTCGCTTTGATTTCAACCTGGAAATTAACGCACTTGTCTCTGGTAATAATGCCTCGTCTTCCTTTTGTTTGACTGATGTTTCCAAAGCTTCATTCCTCGTTTCAACCCCTGCATCTTCACTGCCAGTAACCCATTTGGTAATTTTTCTGTTTTCTTGATTTTTCTTCTTTTGGCATTGTGTAATTTCTTAGAATGCCACAACACCCTTTTTAACTTTCCCCTCTTCTAGGGTTTTCCTCAATTGTCCGTATTTAGTTTGTTAATGTCGATCTTGGTCTGAAAGTTTCATGGTTTGTGAGATATGGTAGCTACTTGCTATGAATTGGTGTTCCAGTTTCTTAATGTTAATTTTAGTGCTAAAGTTTGATACTTTATGCGATATGGTTGCTGTAAGTTGATGTTCCAGTTTCTTAATCTTGATTTTAGTGATAAAGTTTGATGCTTTGTGCGATATGGTTGCTGTAAACTGATGCACTAGTTTCTTAATGTTGATTTTAGTGCTATAGTTTGATGCTTTATGCGATGTGGTGGAGAACATATTAGGAATGTAGTTAATGCTAATGCTTGTTACTGATTAGGTATATTTTTTGTGCGTGTGAATTTTTTAGAGTATTAACCTGGAAGAAGAGAATTTTGTAATGTACTTCAATTTTCCTTTGAGCCCATTACTCTGTAATTGTTATTGTTAAGTAAGTGATCTCATTGAGAATTGTTTTTTGTTTAAATTTAAATTTAAAAATCAGGTCTATTTTGTTTCGAATTTTCAATTTTACGTAATTGATAATTTTGTTTGTACCCTTATAATTGATATTCTACTATATTGCTAGCTGTATTAGAATAGCAATCTATTGGACAAGAAGTTTGAGAAATTGGTAGCTTCAAAAGAGTTGTACAGTTGTACCTAAAGACATTAATTATAAAGCTTAAAAAAAGAGTAGTCGTGGTATGATTGATTGGGTAGTTTAGTTATGTCCTTCTCTTGTGAATGGATTTGACCATGTTAGACAGTGCGCTTATACTTTCTGCTCTGATGATGTGTTGTTAGATGCTGTTAAACTTTTCAGACTTCACAAAATTTGGATTGGAATAGCTAGTTCTCGTGTTGTTACGCGGACCTCCTCACTAGCTTTTCACTCTAGTTGGACCGAGAAAGACCTCTAATGATACTTCAAACCTGTTGATGTTATTTTCTCCTCTGGGATGGAAAACGGACAGAATGTCAGTGGATTTAGTTGGGATGTTTCTCTGGATGACCAAAATGAGGACCCCAAAAGCTCTCAGGATCTTATGGTGCGGCGTATGAAGAACAGAGAAAGACAACGGAGGTACAGAGCTCGCAAGCGTCTTGAGTCTGAAGGTTTGCCAGTACCTGAAGAGATCAACCGTGTTATACACAGAAAAAAGAAGGAAACTGAAGTAATCCCTTTCTCCTCACCGCCAATAGAAGTCCCCACGACTGGCTTCACTCCTGCAGATTTTGTAGCTCGGGTACGAAGCCAGAGAGATTGGAAAAGAGATGCAAGAAGAGCCCATATTGTCAAAGAACAAAATGGTAGAGATAGTGCAAATGAAGCTCCTCAATTTCTTTCTTTTGGCACCAAAGATCAACCTTCAGAAGGTGGAAGTCAGTCAACCGGCGATGCCAAACTAGATAATAACCAAGACGGCGCAGCTTCTCATGGCCGAAGGAATTGGAAAGAGGAGGCCAGAAATAAGAAATGCTGATTGGGGTTCTAAATGCGAACTTGCTAATCTTAGTTGTTAATATGCTAGGTTTCCTTTCAATTGTTGTATTACTATCTATGCATAATGGAATGGGCAATGCTGTTATTGCGTTGTCGTGTTTATGACTGCTTTAGCTCTGTTGATGATGAAAATCCTCAAGAAGTCTATTCTTGACTTGGTGATATGAAGCTTCTTCTTGTTTTATGAGAGTATTTCTCTTTCCTATTCTATCATTACTGAGTTTCGCAGGTGCTCAATGATTAGACATTGAGTATGCTAACCACTTCATCTCTCTTTTTTGTTGAAATATTGGTCTTCTTCGTGCTAGTATTACCGAGTTTTGCAGGTATTATGATCAGAAATCGAGTGCTCTACGGGCTTCAACATGTCATAAGATTGGTGTTAGTTTCGCAGGTATTACGACCGAAAATTGCATACTTATTCGGCTTCATCTTGTTTACTGTTTAAATTGCTCTTTCTGGTGCTATCGTGAATGGGGTTTTGCAGGTATTATGATCAGGATGTTGCAGATGAATGCAAGAAAACAGACTACCGATTCGATTGCCAGCAAAATTTACAAGAAAGGTATGATGTATACTAGAATGAGAAGTTCCATACAATCAAATGTTCCTGCACCAACATTGTCTAACATTCGGACATCATATCCACAACACAAACACGCACCTAAAACTTTACTTTTTCTAATGAACTTGAGATACAAGGAAAGGATGCCGATCTGCAACGATGAAAAGGAAATAAACTGAAAAAATGAAAGGATATGCCATATGCTTATATAATAATTACAGATATTGAGCGATTTGATATGCTCTTCTGATAACTGGGATTTGATAGTTAATATCCTTGCACTCCTCTTCGCAGATCCTCAAAGCTCCATTCCCTTCTTATCCCAGGGCTCCTCACCAGCCTTGGCGTGGTGGGATCATCAAACTCATCAGACCTGCTGTGGCGATGAACCAGGTATTGATCCTGCTTTGCCTTCTTGTCAACCATCAGATTCAGCCCGGTCCTCAACTTACCATAGCTAGGCCTTGCCCCCAGCTCCCCGGACCAGTTCGTCTCGACCCTGGCCAGAAACCTGTTGACATTGGTCTTCTCCTGATGATAGACATCGTCCGAGTCAGTCCTCTTTATGCCACCTTTCAAGCAGTTGAGACTCATGATGAAATGCCGGTGATGCAACGCTCGAATCAGGAAACGGGGCTGGTTGGCGGGTTTCTGGTGCGATGGATCGATTCAGATGGCCGACCGGGGAGGAGGGGTGCTTTCAGGATGCCATGTTTGCTATTGCAAGGTTGAGTTTTGAGGAGAAAATGGAAGAATGTTTGATTGATGATGGGATAATGTGAATGGGATAGGTATTGTTGATGCAGGATATAAGATTCAGATTCCCATTGAGGCTAAAGTCATGATTTTTGTTATAAATAGGAATGATTGTTTGATTTCCTCAACATTAGGTCCTAGAAAGAAGGTGAAGCCACAAAAGGATCGTGTGTTTTACAAATTGTTGTGGATAATTGGGTCTGTATAAAGGAAAAGTTGGAATTGTCGGGAGTGAATCCAGGCATACTTAAGTCGGTTACATTTATTGAATTTTACATCAGTTATTTGGTACGCACCAGGGTGCAATTAGCTGGATGCAATGTCCAAGTACAAATATAACCTTATATAATTTAAAAAATGCAGGTATAATCCTGATATATTTTTTAGTGCAAAAATAATCTTAATTATTTTACATAAGTGTAAATATAATACTAAAGCCTATATCTCGGCATTGACTAACCATTTTCGGCCATTGACCGATCGAAAATAATCAAAATACCCTTTCAACCTAAAGCAAAAACTTGAAAGATAAAAATACCCTTCGCCCACCATCCTAACCTGCTAAACACTGCCACCAAACAACCCCTTCGCTGATTCGCCGTCACGGGTCCACCACCACCTTCTAACCCACCAACGTCAAACAAGTGAATTATTTCTAACCCTAATGGTGTCGTTCCTAAACAAGTGAATTATTTATGTAAAATCTGCAAATGATACCGCTCTTAATACTGGCTTTTCCGACTATGGAAGCATTCAGCTTGCACAAATACTGGCGCGCAGCCGCTGGCGGCAGAGGAGTTTTCACCGCCCGCGACACCACCACCTGTTCCACCTCATTTTCCTCTTCCACGGCCACCAGCCACTCTGTCCTCTTCCTCCAACGACGATGACTTTGGCAACGATGACATACCTTTCTTCGACCTGGAATTTGCCATCCCAGATGACGATGACGATGACGACGATGAAAGTAGCAACTCCGAGGACATTAGCGTTCTCCCTCCTCCAGCGAGCCCAGCAGGCCAAGAAGCAGCGCCACCGCGAGCTGACGTTAGCACCGACAAGCTCCGTCAACGTCGGCGAGCCCAGCAGTTAGAGAAGTCGTGCCACCACCTCACGAGCAGCCGAGGACACCAGACCGTCGAGACGTCGCCCGCTTCAATAGTGGAACTTCACCAAACCGTCGAGACACCAGACGCATCGGCACTTAATTCGTCTAATCTGGTGAGCGGTCTAGCCTCGCCTCTGCCCTGGCCCCATCTATGCCCTAGCCCCGCCACTCCAAATCTCCTTCGCCCGGGCTGGGTGGCGGTTTGAATTTAAAGGCTGCGGTGGAAGTAATGAAGCAGCGCCACCACTCCAAATAAAGGTCGGACTGGTGAGGGTTGATAATGAAGCAGCGCCACCACTCCAAATCTCCCTTTGGCATTCGCAGATAATGAAGATGGAGTTAGATAAGCTGCGGGTGGAAGTTAAAGATGAAGGAGTTAGAGTTTCAGGGGTTAAGAATGATATTTCAGTCCTTTCTGTATTTTTAATTTTTTTACAGAGAGGTAAATTTGTCTTTATAACATAATCCGGACTCAAACAGTCGGAAAAAGTTATATTTGCACATAAACTAACTATCTAGGGTTATGTTTGCACTTTAAATTATCACCGAGTTATATGTGCACTTTCGTGAATTATGTAGGGTTGTATACGTGCTTTGCTCTTAATATGTAACTGGTACAATAAATCTAGAAAAAATGCAGAGTGTATTCTCTTTTCTTTTTTTAAAGTGTAACCTAAATTGGTCAAATAAAAAACACATCATCACTGCTTGGTCTGTTTCAATCACACCCACACCATAAATCACCGTTAAAGAATTCCTTGGAACGAGAGCAGCAAAATTTAGGAATTTAATCCTTAATTTTGGGTGAATATTGTTGCGACTTGGTTTGGGGATTGAAGGAACCGAGTGTGGTGACACGGTGGTTTAGCGGTGGTGTGTGGTTAGGTGGTGGTGCGGTGCAGTGGTATCAAGAGGTGGTTATGTAGTGCAACATCGGCAGGGGCTGAATCAGGGGGCGAGAGGATGCCGACGTCACCCATAGGATCTGGTGTTCTCGAATTTAGGTCTAGGCACCACCGAAATCCATGAATTTTGCCGCCTCTAAACCTAAGTTTCAAATCGGCGAGCCCCGAGGAAGACGAAGTCTAAATTTTTATTTTTTATTTTGGTTTCTTCATTAAACAAAACGACGTCATCATTGTACAAGTGAGACGACATCGTCTTTGTACAAATGAGACGACGTCGTTTTGTTTTCGTCAAGGGCAAAAAAAGAAATTCTCATAAATGGGCTGAAACTCATGCCCAATTATGGTATTCCCCTCTCCTTCGAAAAAAATGAAGTGCCCAATTACTCCTCCTCTTCCTCTTGTACTTACCCAATTACTCCTTTTAGAAAATTCTCAAATCAAACTCTCCCAACCCGCCCTGCCGCCCGCGCCCGCTGTTATTCAGCCTCCCTTACATAATGTCATAATTCCACCACTGAACATCTGTGGTGCAGTGGTGGTGTGAAGGAGATGTGGGTATATTTATGTCTTTTTAATGAAATAGGGTTATTTATGTCATAACACCCCTTATTTCTAACGCAAATCCATTTCTGATTGAAAAGTTGGTTTGAGGGTTTAAAATTGTTAAGTCAATACTGGTAAAAGGTTACATGTGCACATATTAAGGAACTGAGCCTACACATGCATTCATTCCAATAATCTATTTCTCATAATTGGCAAATGGGCAAAATGAATTGAAGTAATTAGAAAAAGAAGGGACGCCTCAAGTGTGACCTATTTTTTACGGTTATATATGTTGGGTGTTTCAACCGGACCTATTTTGAATTTATCTTGATATGATCTTTGAACACTATTCAGTTTGCAAGTTCAACTTATAGGGTCCGTATGTCAATCCATAAGTTGAAATATAAAGTGGAGAATTGTTTTTTAACTCAATATGGACTCCGGGGTTTACCCACCTTTCTCCACTCTCAACTCGGTTATATTTTAAAATAATCTTTTCATCCATTAGAATACAGCCATTTTATATAAACTGCAGTCAGTTTATATTTCTAAAATACTCTTTTGTTCCATTATTTATTTTCCCCCAAAACTAGTTTTACACATAGACATGTGGGGGAAAAATAATAAACTACTTTTATCCATAATTAGGATTTATTTTGTCACCCCTACCTCATAGTTATCTAAATATAACGGTTAGTTTGGAATACAATATTCTGAGTATGTAATGATTTACGATAATTTAATGTGATATAATTTAACTCGCGACAATTTATTTGTTTTTTCATTGCACTATAGTATTGCATCAACTATTATTTTCAGTAAATAGACTCTTGTGAGTCCCTCCATATATCTAACTAAATTATTTTTTGAATCCTAATATTTTCCAAAATAGAGTTTTTAGCCCATAATAAACATTTATACATGGAAATTGTTCTAATATTTCTAAAATGTAGTTTATGGGTTTTGGCGTCAATTCCGTCATAACAGCCGTTAAATATAGTTTTGCAAATAAAAAAATATTTCTGTTGTTTTTGCTTTGTTTCTTCTTTTATTTTCCTCGTTCTTCAACTGACTCCCGGATCCTCTCTCTCACCACTACCCTCCTCCTCCTCCTCCTCCCACATACCATCAAATAATAAATGTTTATCACATAAGCACGAGGGTAATACATTGCAATGACCAAAATTGACAGTGGAGGATTCCAATCATAAGAGCAATCTTCCGAGAGAAAACAATGCAGAGGACACAAAAATGACAAAGGACAAATATGAGTGGCCTACTTAGGAATGATCGCCGTATAAATGCATAACACGTAAAATAACTTATTCATTATTCATTCACTATTCATCTACACTCATATAAAATCCTAACTAGATTGTCGGAAAATTTTCCTCTCAAAATATTTTTGAGACTCTTTCTTACAGACTACACTAAGGATCCGGTGGTGCTGCTTTAGAGTGGTTTCGACATGCATAATTATCAATCATTGTTTTGTGTAAAGTCAGTTTCATAAATTATCTCTTTTAAAAAAATATCATATATACTTGCTTTTAAAAGATAATTTACTTTAAACTACGAGAATTTTTCTCTACTCAACAACGTATATACTTCCTCCGTTTTTGTATTTGTGTCACCATAGGTATAAGTGCTTGGATTTAGGTTTAAAAAATGAGTGGATGAAATTGAATGTAGAAAGTGAAGTAGAATGAGTTTATGAAATTGAAGAAATCTTACCAAAAATGAAAATGTCTCATTTAAAAAATCTCAATAAGCTAAATGTGTCACAAATAGAGAAATGGGGAGTACGAGAATGTAAAACATCTCTCCAAGTCTTAGCATTTACAGCATGCCATCACACACTTGATTTATTAAAAAGTAGAGCTAAGTGCTAAAATAACCCTACCTTTTGGATGAAAGTGCCAATATAACTCTGCAATCTTAGAAATTACCAATATGACATTTGACTCTTCTGACTTTTTAATCAACGTTTTGATAATCAAATTTTGATAAAAAGACGATGCCCTTGATTTTAAAAAAATTACTACATTCTTCTTTCTTCCCCGGATTTGCCACCGTAGTTCTCCTTAATGATTTTGGGGCCCGGTCTTCTTCTTCCTCAAGCCACGATTTATCCCCTCGTCTTCTTCTTCTTTCTCAATGGTGGGGGAAAATTGGTAAGGTCAGAGGTATTCCGCAGCAGTTGGCTAGGGAGGATGAGCACGGCGGATGGAGGGGGAGGAAGAAGGGGCGGCGAGGGGGAGGGATAGGGCTTCGCTGGAGATTGTAGAGGCCGTTGGCTTCGGCGGGGATTATGAACTTGCCGGAATCGACGAAGGGAAAATCAGAACCAGAAAAATCAGCATATAAAGAAAAATGGAACAGTGCTAGAAACCATACAGAACTCCAGGGACATTTTATAATTATTGTATAAAATCAGCACTCCATCCCTACAGAACCGGCGAAGGGAAAAGGAAAATGGGTGGGGGAAAGGGGATAAAGAAAAAGGAAAATCAGGTGACAGGAAGAAAGAGAAGAAAAGGGAGCAAAGAGGAGAGAAGAAGTACGACAGCAGAGAGCGGAGCACGGCGGGAATCGAAGAAGAATGAAACAAGTATTGATGGGTAATAAAAAAAATTGTTTTGTCCTAAGGGTATTTTTATCATTTCAATGTCTGGTCATTCTTGAATTTATCTGGTCAATGCCGGAATTAGAAAGTTTAGATATATAGGCCCAATTCAACCAATAGTTAGGGTTAGATTGACATATTTGATAATGAATTAGGGTTATATTGACGTTTTCTAAAATTACGGAGTTATATTTGCACTTTCAACCTAAAATTAGGGTTATAAATGTATTTATCACCTAGAAATTAAACGACATGCTATATAGCTCACCCCTTGACCTAATGTAGAAACAAATCAATAAACAAAATATCTTAATCGATAGCTACAATGTTGCTCACTAATTGGTAACCACACCATCCTCAAGTAAATTGGTGCAAAAGCTAGGTACAAACAGTGGCTGCTTGACTCCTTCCACCATTGTGTTGTCACCAACGTTCTCATCATATGTTACTCAATGTCAATGGGCTTCCTTGCTACTTTTTCCGTGCCAGCGTAAGGGTTATAAGTATTTTATTTATGCACAAACATTTATATACGTTGACATGACAGAGAAAATGGAGATTGAAATGAGTTGTTTAAATTTCAGTCACAAATTTCAACTCAAATAAGAAAATAAAAAATTTTAGTTTGGACAAATGAAAAGTGCAAACCTTATGCAAAAACGGAGGGAGTAAATAACAGCTGGCACGAAAATTTTTGTATAACGGGTTTGTGTGGATTTTCATAACCTCGTTATGCGAAAATAGTATATCTTAACAATGTGTGTTTTTTATTTCCTCACTCTTCTAACACTGTCGTACTTTCTATTTAGCACGATAATCTGACAAAAAATTATGATCGAGCAAGTGACTAACATTGCTATAGAAATGTAAGCTTAACCATCACGTAATCAACAAATTCAAACTTACTCTATTATACAACACGTGCTCATAATTTGTACGCGTATCCTATTGTCACACTTCTTTTTATGATAAAATATAGATTATTCTCATTCGTTCATTAATATATTCACTATTTTCTCTCAGATGTGATTGATAGGGTTTCTAAAAGCTTATACTTGTAAGCTGGACTATATTAGATGTAGTTTTTGATAAACTCTAAGAATGGCTTATTTCAAAAGTAAAGGAGAGTTTGAAGGAAAATGTACTTAAAAGATAATCTCCTATATTTTCAAAATAATTATTTTTTTATTTATAAGTACAATTCTATGAAACACATTTTCAATTCTATATGCACATTTCAATTTGCATTGGAAAAAATCAATCTACAAGGTTACACGCCCATGGAAACCGTGACATGTGTCAGCATTCATTACTTCTTTTCTTTTTGTATAAGAAGAATAATTAAATATCTTACCATATTCATTTGTCCACATGGAAAGACAACTGTATATATAGCTAGTGTCATACTATGTTTACATAAAAGTGTTGATTATCATGATAGTAGGCAACTTTTCATGCATAAGCGAGTGCCCTAAATATCCATACACCTAGTTACCCGTTAATGAGTTACACCTACGTAATTTGGTTGACATGTAATTTAAATATTTTTACAATATATTAGTTATTGCTAGACACTAGTTAGGTTGGATGTCAACTCCACTCATTGTAATCGCTGCTGGGCGTTTTCCCCCATCATCTTAGAATGATTAATTTTTTTTTAAAAAAAATCAAATCAAATCAATGGATGAGGAAGATAGTTTTGATACTATGTTGATTAAGATATTTTAAGAGAAAGTCTTTTCGATAATGTATATAGTAAGAATATATATATATATATATATATATATACACACGCACACAAAGGTAAAACCTAAATACTACCATGAAAAGGCTAAACAGTCCCGATAATAATAGCATCATCCGACTCTCTGTCATATTTCGCACTATTATCATTTAAACTTCCTTGCCATGCCATTAATAATTGTACGTAAAAAGAATTTCAGTATCTCTTGACTCTACGGTTATCGTGTTTGATGTTTGTGAGAGATGCTAGCTGTTGATCTGTTATGGATAAAAACATAATGTAAAGGATAGTTTAAACATAGACATTTAAGCTTCTATAATTACAATGGTGTTAATTGCTTCTATTTAGAGTTTTTCTTCTTCTTCAATCCTTGGCTCTTTTGTTCCATCTATAAATGTTGAACAAAAAGAATGTTTCTTCAGCCCATCATTTGCAAATGCAAGGTTTTTTGGGTGTGACAGCTTGATTCTAAACATATGACTTAGCCCAAATATATAACTGCTACTGGACTCCTCTTTATGTCAAAATCCATTATTTATGTGCATCATATCACAATATTGTCAATTTCTTTGTCCAAACATAATTAATTTTAATAACAGAACAAACTCGCACTTTCCTAACTCGCACTTTCCCTAAACGTAACACCGCCACAGAACATGGCATATTAGCACTCACCACTTCATTGTTCATCTTAGTCTATGAGAAGATAATTAAAGCAGTATTATTTAGTTACTAAATCTTAAAAGATGAGTGTACAAATTATGACCACTTGTAGTATTATTATTAAGCTATACGCAACGATCAATCTTTCACTTTCATTTTCTTTACTAATTGTTTTGATTATTTCGTCAGATTTTTATCATCAGACTAAGTGTACACAATACATGTATATATTAGGTTTCATTTTTCCAATCGTACTGGTTATTCGGATCAGATTTTCACCATCAGAATAAGTGTGCGGTACACGTATAATGTTAGGTTACGTATCAAAAGTTTATTACACAATCGAGATAAAATTTTCAAATGTATAATACATACTCATATTATAGTACCTGTACTCTTTTTATAAAATGTAAAGATCACGCAACAATAACTCAAAATGAATTGATCAAACAATCCAAAACAATCCACGTGTCGTATTATTTAGTGATATGCAACGATGATTCTCTCACTTTCTTCAACTGTTTTGATTACTTTATCAGATTTTAATCACCAGACTAAGTGTACGATACACATATTATATTAGGTTTCATTTTTCCAGTCGTATTAATTATTCGGATCAGATTTTCATCACGTAAACAATTGAATTGCAAGTGTACACAATTGAATTGAGATAATACTTCCAAATGCATAATACATACTCATATTATATTATCTGTACTTAGTTTATAAAATGTAAAGATGAAGCATCACCATCCCAAAATGAATTGATCAAACAATCTGAATTAGTGAATCGAATCGAATCATTTCTTGTCATCGTGTTCTACCAGCGTATGCAACTCGGAAACTGAAACATGTTGTAGTAAGTCTCTTGAAGCTGCAAATCAAACCCTACTGAAACCAATTAATCAGTCCCAGATGTGAGATTTCTTCAAAGACAATGATTGGGCAAGAACGGTCGAAGGAGGACACAACCAAGAATTTGACCAAAACATTCTAATCCACATATCCATAACAAATATTCACAGCTTACAACAAGCTTAATTTCTTCCAGAAAACCAGACCAGGGCAAGAACAACCAAATTAATGTCTCAACTAAATATGAAACCCTATACTAAATTGACGTCATATAGCACAGCACAGAGTACAGAGCTCGCTCGCTGCCGCCGGGAGCCTTAAAATTACCCAGAGCCATCTTCATCTTCATCTTCTTCATCGAGTTTCTGAAGCGATTCGCGATGTCAATGCTAATCTAAGCTGTTCTTGGGTGTAGAATCTGCTCCCCATCCTCACAGTATTCTGCTGGATCATCAGATCATTCACCACCGAGACACTGGCATAAAGCAATTCCAGGTCCAAATCCATTAGGGCCATCATAACCCTTGCAGCCGGATGATTGTTCTTGCTCGATTGGACCCGAATCATCGCCTCCCATCCGATGATCTTCACGTCGACGTCCATGTCCAGAGGCTTAGATCCTGGTTTATCGGCCGCCGGAGCAGCGTTGAAGTGCTGCCGGGAGTCCTTGCAGGAGAGCTCTTTCCGGAGGGAATCCGCCTGGTTCTTGATCTCCTCCTTTTCGGATTCCGAGTTCTGGAGCTTGGATTTCAGCTCGTTGATGTAGGATATGGCGTCTCCGAGGAGGGAGGCCTTGTCCATTTTGGACACGTTTGGGACCACTGCCCGGAGAGCGTAGAATTTCTGATTGAGCTTCTCCCTCCTCTGCCTCTCCGCTTCGACGTGATTGAGTGGCTCCTCCCGACCGTTGGCCGGCTTTCTTCCTCGTTTCCTCGGCTTCTTTTCTTCCACCACCGCATCCTTCACCACGGAGGCCTCCAGGTCGGAGTGCTCGGAGTCGCCGCAGCCGCCGGTGGTGGAGGACTTCACCCCGCCGGAGCTGGGGAGGATCACGCCGGAGGTGAAGGAGAGCATCCCCTCGTCGTTGTTGCTGGACCGGGAGACGGGAGACCGCTTCTTGTTCCGATTCTCTTCCTCAATCGCGAACTGGGACTGCCCGGAAAACAGGCTCTCGGAGGAGTTCCGGTTCTTGGAGTTATCGGTGGTCCCGAAGGTGAGAATCTCGGCGGATTCCGGCTTACAGGTTGCGTTGGTTCTCAGACTGTTCCCTTCAAAAGTGTACTCCGAGAAGTTCAGCTCTCTTGTGAAGTACGGCTGCTGGGCGGCTGAATTAGCTCCGGTGATCGGAGCGGCGGGATTCTCCGATAAAGAACTGGAAGCGGGATGGCTGATTTCGCCGATAAGAACGGAAGAAGGCAACGCGGCGGCCTCTTTACCAGGAGGATTGGGATCGTTGAGCCACAGCGCCGCCGGATCACTCTCCGGCGGCGGAGGAATCGACCAAGACCCCGCTCCGCCGTCGCCGTCGACGCCATTGAAGCTGAACAGCGTACGAACCTTGTTCAGCAAATCAAAGCTCTGGAAGATCGGGTCCGTGGATCCCAGCTCGACGACCCCACTCGGCAAAGGGATACAAACCATCGTCTGAAGCCCGTACCCCTGAGCTTGCCGCGTCCGTTCGCAGTGAGAGGTCGCCATTTTATCCGCTCCGGTGATCCAAACCGGAGAAGAAGTATACAGCGCCTGTCCCGGAATCCCGCTCCCGCTCACGAACGCCTGAGTCATCGAAATGAGGAAGAACCATTCAGTATCGGTTACCTCATCGTCAACCGCTGCATCCCCGGGGCCGGAAACGAGACAATTCAGCTCCCGGAGAATCTTCTTCCGGTGCTCCTGCTCTCCCGGAGAAGACGGAGACGGATTACTCTTCCGCTTCCCGGGCTCCTCCCCCATGTAGAACCCATCTCCCCATCCGAGAATCGTCGGCCCGCCGAAGTCGGAATCGGAACTCTGCCAGAAGATGGCGTAAGTCCAGCTCTCCCGCGCGCTCTCCATCAAGCTCTGCAGGCGTGGCTGGAGCGTCTCAAGATTGAACACCATGGCAGGTGTCGCGGTGGAAGCACTCTGCACCACGGCGGACTTGGACGAGGAGGAGTCCATGTTGGCGGTGATGGTGGAAGCGGAGGAGGAAGACGGGAACTGGTGGTTGTAATTGATGGTGGCGGACGGCGGCCAGAGGGAGACGGGATCGGGGGCGGTCATAAACGCCTCCATCATCGAGGTGTTGTCGTCGGAAGTCAAGGTCGGGACTCCGACTCCGGCGCCGCCCCAAGCAGGCTTACTGAAGGGTCTGTACTCCGTCATTCCATCCACCGGTGAAAAGGCTGAGATGATTGGAGGAGAGAGAAGCGGCGGCGGCGAGTGGTGGAGAGAGAAAGAGTGGATGATTGGGTTTGGGGGATGAGGAAGACGATGGAGGAGGAGGAGATAATAAGGGGAAAATGAAATTTGGGGTTTGGGAAATGGGATTTTATTTGAGCTGAATTTCAGCTGAATTTGGAAGATAAAGATGGGTTGGGGTTGGGCAGGCGGGTTCCACGAAACCCGATGCTTTGCCCCGATTTAATCGCCACTAAAAGCCGGCGCATGTTTTTTTGTTTTTATTTGTTTCTTCCCACTATTTATAGCCTGATTTTTTTGGTTTTTTTCCTTTCCATTATGTACTTTACATGTTATTTATATTTCTTTTAAAATAAAAATATTTTATTTATATTTTATTATATAAATAACTGTATTTTATTTGATTAATTTATTATTATATAAATAACTGTATATTATTTTTTTATTTATTAAAAATATTAATAAGAATGTTTTTATCAATAAAAGGATTAATTTATTGATAATTAATGCTCAAGTAGTATGAGATTATATAATTCGATTAACCCATGATTAAATTATGAAATTGTATTAGGTAATATGTTGTGCATTAACATAGAATATAATCATATTACATAATATAATCATTTTATATTTTATTATTTAACAACATAAAACCAGTTCAAATCTAATTAATCTATATGGATGAATACGAGTTAATCTAAAAAAATGAGATCAGACCTACCAGTTAAGAGCCAGAATTTTAAATTTATAATGTTTGTGTAAGTTTTGAATTATAATGTGTAGTTACTTATTTCACTTTAAATATTAGTTATTACTTTTGAAATACGGTGATGAATAAATTAATTATAATTAATTATAGTTATAAGAATATATATATATATAACTTTAATATTGGGATGAAAGATATACGTAAAACAATATTATAAATAGAAGATATTAAGTGATAAAAGACATTTGAAATTACAGTTTTTCAAAAATACTTATTAAAGTTAATAAATCCATATTTTTCAGACATAAAATTATATAAAATAATTATCAAGGTAACAACCAGTCAAAATAGCTTAACGTATAAATAAAAAGGAGTAAGCATTTTGTTGATGATAGTACCATGACTTGGAAGACAAATATCTGAAGGGAGAAATGGTATCCCATATGAATTACCAATTTCTATCCGTTATTAATTTGGTACCTCGCTAGATATCCATTCATTCATTATAGAAACAAAAATCTTCTAAATTTATAAATTACTAATATTTTTATATCTATTTAATAGATGAGTTGAGCAACAGTTGATATTTTATCTCACATAAGGAAAATATATATAAACTGTTAATACCAGAGTTAATGATTGTGCTTAAAATATATTCGCATTAGTTAAATATCACTGCTAAAAGAAATAAATAAAGTGTATTTTCTAATTTCGAATCATTAATGTTTGGTCAATTAATAATGTAATAAGTGGTTATACTAATTTGGAAAAAATCCAAACCTATACTTACATAATATTTTACCGTACTCAATTAATTGAAAAAACACTTTATGGAGAGATATTTGCTATAACATACTGTTTAATCAAGGGAATATATGTTTATTTAAATCTAATACTAATATGAATCAAATTTTGCCAAATTCGATTGATTGTAAAGATGTACTGTAAACATTCAATAAATTTTGAGCAATGATAGGAGAGATTATTTGACGTATACGTATACATATTGTTGTATAGAGTGAAATTGCAGCTCCCTAAAATTGTTTAATACTAATAAATGTTATATTTAGAAGATCAAATTCGCAGGTTAAAGCATTTAAAATCCTAATCAAATTCGAGTTATAAACTATTTGGGTAAACTTACACGCATACAGTATTTGAGTTTTGTTAGAAACATTAAACGTTCAGAATTAAACATACTACCTATGTCCCAACAAAAATTACGCATATGCTTTTCGTTTGCTCTTTTATGCTCGTTGATGTGATAGAGAATAATTGTGGAAAAGTATAAATATTTTGGAAAAGTTGTGGGCTAAGTTTGAAAGTTGTTAAATTAAATATGACATTATAAGAATTTAACCACATATTCTTTGCTATTTTTGGTAGTTTTCAAAGTATGTCATTGTTGTTGGAACAAACAAAAATGAAAATTATGTCATGGTTGCTCATATGGGAAGTATAAGTTTTTATTAAAAATATTACGTAAAACATGTAAATTATATAATACTATTTAAAAATTGGGAGATATTTCTAAATTTATCAAAGAACTCTCAATTTAATTTATATCATATATTCTTTTTAATTTGTTTAATTATATCCCGTCCCAGAAATAAATTTCTACTCTACTTTCTATAGTCCATCCTAAAAAAATTTGTTATTTGAACATTTTTCATAGGTAATCACCATTCAATCTACCATATTTACCTGTTAAAACTTCAAGTTTACCATTATTATTATTTTTACAATACTTTTGCAAAATGTTACAAAAAGTTGAATTTTGACATCAAAAGAGTTGTCTAAACTTGCAAAAAGATTGAGCCAAAAGAAAATAATCGTACGAAATTAAAATCGAAATGAAAAGAGTTTTTCAATTTAATTCTATTCAATTAAGTAACATAAATATATCAAGGGACAACATTGATTTAGAGTGAGGAAATTTATTAGTTATGAAGACAATATTTTAGCAAACCTTTTAGAAAGCTTCTTCCCCGTTTTATTGGATTTGTCACAATTTTTTTTTGTTATTTTTGTGAATTTGTCACACTTTAGCAAGATTCCTTCAATTTCATCCACTCATTTTACTTTTTTTTCTCTCTAAATTCTATTTCATCCACACATTTCATTCACTCAAATTCAAATACCTAAAGATATGGTACCACATCTAACCAAATAGAGGTAATCCTAAAATTGTTTTTCATTAAAGTAATATTTCCAGGTGGGCAACTAAACTGGGTACACATGCATGATTTCGATGTTGATTGAGAATGGGAGGGCGGTATTGGGACAAGCATATGCAACAATCTCCCAAACACCGGCCTACTACCCAATTCGGGATCCACACATAGCCGTCCGCTACACCCTTCCGCCGCAGCAATTTTCCATCTGCACTCTTTCTTCTTTAATTTTTTTTCTCATCTTTTCATTAGGGAAAATGATGACTAACAGTTTATTTTAATTAATTTTTTTGTTATTGAATAAGTGTAAACTTTGTCTCCACATATTAGTTTTATTTTTCGACCTTATCGATTAGATGGTTGTATTCATGATGAAAACTCGATTTAATTATTTATGTTGATGTATTGTTCTCGATCTGCTTGTACAGATCGTGTGTTCGCAATTTCATTTGTGATTTCATTTTTGGGTTTTCATAAATTTGGGTTCGTCAAATATGTGTTTTTTAAGGTGTTTACAGTTTGAACAACATAGATCGTGATTGAATCAAATAAGTGTTACAGTTTTAGAAGATCCCTGTTTGGCGCAGTGATATTAATGCGTGATACGCTCATCTTTGCCAAGTGGTCATATTTTTTGCAGGAAACAAGTTAATACCCGTGAGGGCGATGTTACGGTTTTTTATTGTATGTCTGATCTGTAATAGTACAAACCATCAGTTTGGTTGACATGTAATTTAGATATCCTTGCAATATGTTAGTTATTGCTAGAAGTTAGTTAGGTTGAATGTCAATTACACTCATTATAATCGTCATTGGGCGTTTTTCCTAACATCTTGGAATGACTTATTTTATAAAAAAAACAATTCGAAATCCACAAACCTACCTCTGATTGCACAAAATTAAATGAATAATTTTTGGTCATTTTTCTAAATATGCATTAATTCCAGGCCTAAGTGAAAGCACTAGTTTTTTGGCGGGATTCATCAGCTAAGTGAAACCATTACCTCGTCGATTCTACCACAAATAATCGGACAGGGACTAGTCAACCACCACATCATATTTAGTCTAAATTGCACAATCTTTATTACTCCCTATGTCTCAACTGAAATCTGTTCAAAAACATGTTTAACCGTTAATATGTTTATATACATATAATATGGTAAATAAAAAATTAGTATTTAAAAACTACTTATTAATACGAATTGAAAAATATCAGATATGATAATGTTGTTGTTCATATATTTATTCAGATATGTGATCAAAATTTGATAGAGAATATTATCAAAAAAGTAAGAGTGCAATTTCAGTTGGGACGGAGAATACTATTTTTTATGAATCTGTTTGATTGTAAATATATGTAACCACGTATGATATTGTACATAAAAAATTGATATTGTAAAACTATGTGTTACAGCGAAGCCAGTAGGATCTCATATGATAATATAATTGCTTGTATATTTATTTTAATATATGATCAAATTTCAGGAATTTTAACTTTAATTAAAAAATATTTGTGCAATATGAGTTGGTACAGAGGAGTAAATAAATCCTCTTGTTTTCATGTAAAAACACATAAAATTATTGATGATTACTCTAGTGCACCCATAATTCAATACATTTACGAAAAAATCTCTTAAACAACAATATTTTAAGATCATAGATTAATTACTGTATTTTGAAATTTAAATAATGTATAATTTAATTTAAATATTATAAAAAAAAATATTTTTTATATACAAACACATTTTATTATATGTTTATTATAAATATAGAGTATCTATTTTTTAAATAGAGAAAAGTGCTTTTATAACCCCACTTACTTGACATAAGTGCCAATATAACATTTTGATAACTGAAAGTGCAGATATAACCCCACTTACTTGATGTAAGTGCCAACATAACCCTATAAGTTGTCCAGCGGTGGTCCGGCAAAAATCCAACAAAAATATGGCGGTGGTCCGACAAAAATCTGACGTCTGGCGGCGGTCCCGCGAAAACGGGTTTGAGGGTTATATTGACACTTACATCAACTAGGTAGTGTTATATCTGCACTAAAAATTATCTGAGAGTTATATTGGCACTTATGTCAAGTAGGTAGAGTTATATTGGTATATATCCCTTATATAAAAAACAAAAATAGTATCGATAAGTCCTACATAGTAGCAATTTCTGCAAATAAAAACTACATGATTGGATTTTAATGTTTTCTTAAAGTCAACAAAAAGGTAACGCAAGTCACAATCCATCTTGCCTCTCAAAATCATAATAATTCTGCTAAGGTTCATGAACATTTGGAAAATGTATGTGTTGTTGCTCTCACGAGCTTTAAAATTATTGAGAGAAACGTGTGATCAAAATCTGGCCTCACTGGTTACGGGCTGTTGATCTAAAATGTCTCCAATAATATTTACTGTAGACTTTGATACTTGCACAATGTTAATTTTGCAAAGCTCACTCATCCATTCAGACTTGAGATCGGTATTGGAATTGTTAGAGGTCTCAAATTAGTTGAGAACTACACTGTAACTAAGATCACACTTATAATATCAATGTTGGATATTTTTAATGATTGAAAAGATGTGGCTATGAATAATTAAGAGGTGTGAACATTGTTCATCGCCATTAGATATGACTTCAAGTTTCCAGAAGGTATACGTCCTCAATAAATGTATTATTTCATCTAAACTCATTAGTTTATAGATGAGTTGTCTTCACTTTGAAATATACAATTAGGATACAACTAGAATTCAACATTAGAAGAAGAAAACATGAGAAAAAAGAGAAGTACTCAATATGAGAGAAAACCTCACAAAGAGGAAAAGAATAATAATGCATTATTCTTAGAGAATTATTGTTCTTCGATCCTTTGTTCATTCGGGGTTGGAGAAGTGAGTGCACACTTCTGTCAACCAAGATTCATTTTTATCCTAGGTGATATTTTTTCTAAATCATATGCACACAAAAGGGAACAAATAAAGACTTAAGGAAAGTGTCTCGTATGCGACTTGAAGGTTTTTTTTTGTAGAGTTATATGTTTTGCATGTTCATAGAATAATTCTTCAACATAAGTTCTTCTCAAGTTTGATACAACAGAGTAAAACTATCAATCAATCGGTTCTATTATGAAAGCATGTAATTGTAATATGGTATCAGAAACTCACTATTAACTTAGTTGGCGTGTATATATATTCCCACTATTTGGTTTGTAACCCCTTTCTGTTAATATTTGCGCGATGAATAATATTGTTGCATGAGGGGTTATTAATGTCTCATAATGATTGATTACAAAGTTATAACTCAATGAGTCACTTCTACATACTTTTAATTGAACTTTAATTAGATCATAATGTAACTCTAATACTCCTTTTGTTTCTCTATCTGTGGCATCATAGGTATATGTGATTAGATTTAGGTGAAAAAAATGGGTGGATGAAATTGAAGGTAGACAGTAAAAAGTAGAATGAGTGGATGAAATTGAAAAAATCTTTCCAAAAATGAAAAGTGAAAAAATCTTTCCAAAAATGAAAAGTGTGTCATTTAAAAAAATTATTCCAACAAGGTAAGTATGTCACAAATAGAGAAAAGAATGGAGTAAGAAGAATTCAGTTTAATGAATTTATGTTTTGGTAAAATCACTTCAATGCTTCTAATTTTGAGGTTTCCTTTTGGGATATATACCAATATAACCTTACCTACTTGATATAAGTGCCAATATAACACTCAGATAATTTTTAGTGCAGATATAACCCTGCCTAGTTGATGTAAGTGTCAATATAACCCTCAGATCCCATTTCCG
>JAULKM010000009.1:12216750-12231121 GCA_032355605.1 Rubia tinctorum
AGGCTTAAACATATTAGAAATAAAATTCAACCAAGAACAATCAAGAACATGCAAGAATCAATTATAAAGCAATTAGGCCTCACCATTAAAAACTAACATTCGTTATTCTCTGCCGATATATAATTTAGCTACTCATAATATTTAAATAAACAAACAAATAATTATTATGAACATTAAACATAATTGATAGAGTAAATCGAAAACGGAATTAACCAAATAATGCAAACCAGGAAATTTGGATGGTTGATCAATGTTGCACACTGATCTGCTGATGAAACCAAATAATCCCTAGCGTAAAAACTCCAAGCTAACTAAACCTAAATAATGTATGTAATGTCTCTCTCTCAAACCCTCTGCGTACAAGTGTATATATACGCAGATTACAAAACCGAAACCAATTCAAGTTCGGATTCTCTTTCCGAAACAAAGAAATCAAAATATATTTTAACTCTAATTAACTAATTTCTAAAAGAGTCAATCTCTTGAAAGACGGTCTTTCCATAAGTCATGGAAAAACCGAGGTTCAAAATGTAAATGATAAGAAATTAAGATAAAATTTTCGGGTTATATGAACCGGGTTATAAAATTTATAACAACTACACGTTACATAATAAAACTTTAATATTGCAACAAAGACATTTTACCTTTTATTATGATAATTAAACCCCGTCTTTTCATAATCTTATGGAAAGACCGTCTTTCCCAAGACTTTGCCTTTCTAAAATTATGGAATTTCAATTGGAAAGAGATAATACAATCTTTATCAATATTGGAAGTGAATATATTTAATTTCTTCAAATCCAAATCTCTTCAATATTTCACTTTCCACCCATAATTTCAGCAATTCTGCTTTTGCACCTCTTCCTTCATCCCTGGAATAATGTCTTATAAATTAAGAATATTTTTCATTGGAGCACATCACCTCATTAAAAACTTTAACCAGGAAAATCCAGTAGGAAAAAACCATTGGTTAAGGGAAAAAGAGTACAATGTATAGCTCCCTCTCAATTCTTCATATTCCATTAAATCCTGCACCAAAAACACCTAAATTGCAAATTATATCTCAATAAAATTATAATAATCCCACAAAATATGAACACAATATAACACATATCAGCAGGTTAATTAAGTATCAATACCTTTTGTAAACTATTTCTGCGGGCTAGTTAGTAAACGAATAACCCTTTATTTGTAAGTTAATCCACGGTCTAGTTAAAGAGCAAAATCGAATTGAAAGCTAATCCATAGGGCTAGTTGGTGATCAATTTGTGTGATCTAGTGATGGTTTGTAGATCCCTTCATTCGATCAAAGATTTAAATTCCGCAACTCAAAATATTAGCAAGGTGATTCATATCAGTTACCTCACCTGAACAGACAAAAGGGTTGATCAACACCCTATTTGAACATGTTGAGAGGTGGTCATTGCCCTCCCATTTCAGGCTGAGGGTTGATCAGCGCTCTGTTTGAACATGCTGGTGGCTGAGCTTTCTTTGCCTGAGTCAACTTATCAACCATGTTGTCATGCATCAATTTAAATGACAAAGGCATGCAAATATAACTGACACTTGTATGAATTCTTCTTTCGAGCAATCATACACAATGCCTTCATTTTGAATTTTATGACGACAATATGTAATTTCCTGAATTTATTAGCTTACTAGCACACACACATAGCATTTATGGACGTATTATGAAAAGTGAACAATTGTGTGTTTCTGACATTGGTGGTTGGTGATGCAGCCTACCTTGTTAGGTGTCTGCTTCACACTCTGCATGTGCTTTGCACTATAGCTGCGCTGCAGCATCGTGGATGCGCTCTGGCCATACCTAGCCTTGAGTATATGTTGTTGTGATCTACCTTATCTTGTGGGACCTCTACCGTGTTGTTGCTCTTCTTCTCCTTTTAGCTGCACTTGCTCGACCTGGACCATATCTGCTCTGGGCTGTGTCGGGCCTTATTTTGGCCTAGCGATCCGGCCTATTGCTTTAGGGCTAATGTGAGCCAGAGCTGTTTTATTTTTACTTGGGATCCAGCTTGCAGTTCACAGGCCGTCGTGAGTCAGAGCTGCTTATTTTGGCCCAAAGATCCAGCTTGCGGCTCCACGGCTAATGTGAGCTAAAGCTGTTTGTTTTTCTTGATGTTGTGTTGTTAGACTTGTAAGACTAAATATTTCATGGTAACATGAATAATGTTATCATGTGTTAGTTTATATGAAAACATAATACATCAACATTGTCAACAATGCTAAAATGTATTGAATGAATGACAAAGGCATGTAAATATAAAATAAATCTCGCATATATATCTCGAGCGAAGATAAGCAACATATAGAGCAATATCATTTTTTCTCGTTTTTGTGCTTGAGATCCGGCTAGTAGTTCGCTGGCTGTTGTGAGCTAGAGTTGCTTATTTCGGCCTAGCGATCCGGCATGGTGCTCTGCAGCTAACGTGAGCTTGAGTTGTTGATTTTAGGCTATAGATGCGGCATGCAGTTCGCTGGCTACCGTGAGCCAGAGCTGTTTATTTTATCCTGGCAATTTGACTTGGTGCTCTGTGGCTAGCGTGAGCCGGAGCTGTTGATTTTAGGCGTTGGATCTGGCTTATAGTTCGCTATCTATTGTGAGGTAGAGCTACTTATTTCAACCTGGAAATCTGGCCTGGTGCTCTGCGGTTACCGTGAGTCGGAGGTGTTAATTTTGGGCATTGGATTCGGCCTTCAGTTCATTGACTATCGTGAGCCAAAGCTGCTTATTTTGTCCTGGCAGTCTGGCCTAGTGCTATGCAACTAACGTGAACCGGAGCTGTTGATTTAGGGAGCTAGATCCGGCCTGCAGGTCACTGGCTATCGTGAGCTAGAGTTGCTTATTTCGGCCTGGAAACCTGGTCTGGTTCGCTACAACTAACTTGAGCCAAAGCTATTGAATTTAGGCACTATATTTGACATGCAATTTGCTGATTGTCGTAAGCTAAAGTGGCATTTTTTGGCCTCTAGGATTCGGTCTGCAATTTGCTGGTTGTCGTAAGCTAAAGTGTTTTTTTGCCTGTATATAGGACCTGACCTACAATTTGCTGGATGTCGTAAGCCAGAGTTGCATTATAAGACATGGCTTGAATTTCTCCAGATGTCGTAAGCTGGAGTTGTATTTTTTGCCTTGTAGGACTTGACCGACAATTCGCTGGCTGTTGTAAGCCAGAGTTGCATTTTTTGTTCTAGCAATCTGGCTCGTCGCTTTACGGCTGTCGTGGGCCGGAGCCACTTGATGTTGCGTTTTTGGAAATGTAAGACTAAATATTTCATGTTTACGTGAATAACGCTAACATGTGTTAGTTTAGATGACAACATAATACATCAACTCTTGTTAATAATGCTGAAATGTATAGAATAAGTGACAAACACATGTAAACATGAAATAACCCTCATATATATATATATATATATATATCGAGGAGATATAAGCAACATATATAGCAAAATCGCCCTTTCCTTTCTTCTTTTTTCTTCTTTTTTAAGAGGATTATTTCATGGCCCTTCCTAAACAAGTTGAGCGGTGGTTGTTACCTTGCCCAAACAGACTAAAGGTTGATCATTGCCTTGTCTGAACAGGCTAAAGACTGAGCTTTCTTTGTTGTGGTGTATCAGGTCGTGGCCCTATCTTTCAAGAGGTTGTAGGTGTCTTTCTTATCGTTTTTACCGCCAAGCTTGTATAATCAAGCATCTCATGCTAACAAGACCCACTTCGGCGGATACTGCTAACACGGACCAGTTTAACAATCAACATGATAGACCAGTTCTTCAATTTCATAGTGAGTGTTATTGTTTACCCATGCAATTGGCAAAGGTATGCAAATGTAAGTAGCGTTCGTATACATAGTTTAGTAAATAACATGTACGATCGTACTACCTTTCTTTGAGGATGTTATGCCATGACCCTGCCTGAATAGTTAAAAGGGTTGAGTTTTCTTGGCGATAACCCATCAAGGCATTACCCTGTTTTGTGCAGGCTAAGGGGTGATCATTGCCTTGTCTGACAAGCTGGTGGATATGTTGATGGCTGAGCTTTCTTTTGTCCTGGCGTATTAGGTTGTGGCCCTGCCTTTCATGCTGCTAAGGGTATTTTACTTGCTATTTTACTGCCAGACCTGTAAAATTAAGCATTTCATGCTAAGCGTCTCACTTTAAACAGACCATGCAAGCATGGTTAGTCCAAATCATGGTATAATGTATCAACTCTTTATTTTCTTTAAGTAATCATGCATAGTGTCTTTAGTTTTGAATTTCAACATGGCAATCACGTATGTAATTTCTTGAATTTATCTGTTTACTAGCATACACAAATAACGTATTTGGTAGTATTAGGTGAATAATTATTTACATAGAGTTATGAGATTATGCCCAAAACAATTTATATATGTTTCTACAGAGAGCCATGCCAAGGTTATTTTTTAAGTGAATATTTGTATATTTCTAACCTTAGTAGCTGATGATTCAGTCAACTTTACCACGTGGTTGCTCCATCACATGGTTGTTCTTTGTACTCAGGCTGCGCTGCAGCGTTGTGGCTGTGTTTTACTATAAACAATGCTTGCCCTGGGCTATACTGCGTCTTGTTGATGCACCAAACTTTGATGTCGAGTCTTAATGCTCGCCCTGGACCATGTTTGCTTTTGGCTGTGCCGAGCTTTGGTGCTACACCAGATATTAACTCTAGGTGCCTTATCTGAAATAAGGAAAACAAATTAGAGCATAGTATTGAATATTATTACCCCTTCTCCTCCCAATTTTTATATATGAAAACAATGTTTCCTCTTTTCACCAAAATTTTAATTTTTCCTTTTCTTTTTCTCCTTTGCTTTCTTCTTTCTCCACCAGGTATCTTTCTTTTCTTCCTACTACAATATTTATCTTGAAAACTCTTCCTCCTTCTTCTTTTATTCTTTTCTTTTTCTGCCAGCGGTGTCTAACGATGTTACTCTCGCCAAAAAATAATCTTCTTGCCTACGACCTTGTGTTTGTCAAAAAGCTTCACCACCCTCGTCGAACGACGGTGCCCCGCTTTATCGTGGTGCCCTAGTGGGTTGATGACTGCGGGTCTGGCGATGAAGATTGTTAATTCCAGAACTTGTAATATGTTTAGCGATGATCCACACCAGTCCAATATGCACATGAACCTATAAGACATGAAGACTGAGGTCAGGCAGGCAGGCCCAAGGTCGTGCCTGCTCCGACGCTCCGGTTAGCCATTGTTTCCATGTAGAAGCGTCTCAATGTGAATAGTGAACTGATAAAAAATCTTACCTTGTTTCACACCCATCTCCTTGTTACATGTGGTTTTGTAACTGATGGGACTAGAACCGTCCCATCAAACTCAACCTAACTCCTTCCCGTCTGCCTTTGCGTGCCTGGGCCAAAAGGTCTCTTTTATTCCTTCTCCTGTAATTGGGCCGTCATCCCATGTGGTATCAAAGATGGTGAACGGTTGTCTGGTTAGCCGAATCTGCTGGCTGGTCAGAAAAAGTTGGCCTCTTCCCCGGAGAGACTGTCTCTTGAACCGAGGAACTCTGTTTTGTCCCGGAGAAGATGGTGGCCATCGGGGGCCACTAAGATTACCTGTGAAGGGGTCCTTAACTAGTTAAAGGAGGGGACTCAAACACACATCAGAGAAGATTGCGTCCCGCATCCACCAGTGAGCATTTGTCCGTCGATGTAGACAGGTCCTCCAGTGTAGATGGTGACCGAAGAAGTGGGTAGATCGACTGGATTGACTCGGCGGGCCTATTCTGGTGATCGAATCATTGGGTTTAACGGGTTGACTCGCTTCAAAGTATCGACTAGGTTTACTTGTTGGCTGGACCATGTCAACTCACTAAGCTGGGCGAAGTTTGCCCCCTTCTCTTCCTTTTTTCCCCATAAAATAGATGAAAAATGGATTTAGGTATGTTCTTCCCCTCTAAAAACGGGAAGGACTGGTTGTGTGGTTTTTGATATTTTCATACGATTATTGTATGAACACAGGGTAGTTTTGATATGAACACGTGCTAGCTGATTTTGGTGGTACTGGACTCACTAACCTACAACTCCAATAGATTTGCTCAGATATGTTTGAGAGTAGATGCGATAGCTGCATGGGGGTCTTGATGTTAATTCCCCACAGACGGTGCCAATGTTAATGCCAAATTTGTGATAGGTTTATCCTGAAACTGATTATCATGAGCGATTGGAGCTCTTGTGGATGCTTTGGTACAACCTTTGTTTGTGCCTCCTTCCGGTGATGCTTCCGGTGGATACTTGTAAAATAGCACGGGATTCCTTAGGGCGAGGCGGTGTGTGACCGCGCCTACTCTGATGCCCAAGTTAGATTTCGTAAAAGTGGGTATAAAGAAGATGGTGCTAAAGCATTATTGGGGCTGAAGTAAAACCTAACCTTAGGATGGTTCTTTGCCTTGTTTATATAGCTGAAATGTTTTGTCTTTCTTAGGTTAAGTGTTGGGCCTTTGGGCCATGTAAGTGGGAGGATGGGCCTACAAACCCAGCTTATCATGGAGCATCCGAGTTTCCCTACAGTGCTAACCGTTTGGATACCCTTGCTAAAGCAGATGAGGAAATCAGACATGGGTTGGACTTCTTTACAACTTATCTAGTATAGGTGATGAGCACTTTTAGGCGAATTTCCAAATCTACTTCTCTCTGGAGTTGGCGGCGGTGATATGATCTCTGCATCTGAACTCAACAAGAAGAGTCATGTGGCACTGTATCTCTACCTGACTGGATCCTTCGAGGAGATGCTAAAGAATATTCGCAGGAAAATCTCGAGGTTGAAGTGTGCTGGTATCCTTGATGATCGACATCACCCCTTACGTTAGGATGTTCAAGGTCAGTCCAATGTATTCCAAAGTACAGGGATTTTTTTTAAAATTTAGACCCCCATTTGTATAGATTTTTCCCCATTAATGCAAGAAATACAAAAAATATATATACACATTATACAATTTTATTTATTGAATGTCGGATGAATTTTTATTGATTAATCTTCCTTTCCTTAACTTTTGAATCTAACATAATCATAAATCCTCAAAGCAATTCATTCTATCATTAATCACTTCATTAATTTTACTAATATAACTTATTTAAAAAGGAAATCAAATATCCCTAAAAAAAGGTGATTAAAAATGTTTTGATTTCAATAAAATTGAAAGTAAAAAAATGAAAAATATATTCTTGTTTAAAAAGGGCTGGCTATGATTTTTTTTTTTTGAAGTTGGCTATGACTATGAGAACTAAATTAAAAGGGAAAAAGTAAAAAAATAAATTAACACATACTCCCTCTGTCCACTCTAAATTACTTATTTACTTTTTAATAGTTAAACTTTGTAAACTTTGACTCTATATAAAAATTATTATATAAATGATAAATATATCATGTGAGACATTGTTAAATTTGTCCTAACATCTATTTTATAAATATTAATTTTTTATGCTGCATTATAATATGTATCTAGAGATATTTACCGTCAAATATGGTGCTAGAGAGTATTCTATTGGTCAGCTCATAAAAATTAAGTCAGAAGGAAGAAAACTAAAGGGGAAAATTCAATACATCTCTTGTTGCGCCAGCCCAGCGAACTAAACGAAAAGAGAACAAGCAACTCGCAGGCTGTGGGGAGCTTTGTTGCAGTGGTGGGAGGGATGCCTTAGCGGATGGTGGCAGATCTGGGGAACTAGGTGGAATAGAATTCATGAAGACTCAGAACTCAGGGATTGACGCTTGTGGAAAAGTATCCATTCACGGTCGTCTAAGCCAGTCACTGTAGAGTGACGGTTGGATGTGGGGCATCGACTCCTCTCATTTCTCATTTAGGTATGTCGACCCGCGAGTCCCTGGCCGCCCGCACCGTTTTCTTATGTTGCAGAGGCAGAGATGGTGAGGAAACATGGATGGCAGCTACCTGCTCATACCTTTCAGGTTTCCTTCGCCCAATTCTGGTCTCTTAGCTCTCACTGCATAATTGACTGCTAATTACGATCCATTCTTTACTCTGCTTTCAATTATGTTTATGAATGCTGGCTTATTAAGGCTAGTATTAGCTGTTGATGAAGAATAAATGAGTGCGGCTGAGACTTGAGGAAAGCCAAAATTTCTAGTGTCTTTCTCAAACATGTAAATGGAGCTTAACCCAAGCAAGTGACATTTTGCATCTTATTCTTCTTGCAATAATTAAGCAGGGTGATGAAAGTAAACCCTTATTGTGACAGGAGGAATTATCGTTACCAAAACTAACAGTCGGCGGTAACATTACTCCAAACTTCAGGTGTCGTAAGAGATTTTAACACATTTGGCTTGTGTCAGGCATCTAGCATTCCCAGCTTAGGGCCAGTGACGTCTAGATGTAGTGAATTGTTTAATTACTTTCTGTAGTTTCCACTTTCCATTGATGCAGTTGTGGAATTTATTTGAGTATGACATTGCTTAACTTCTTGCTCGGGGAATCTTTAGCTACTCCAAATGTGCTCTACTGTGCTTGCCATACAATCATGCTTTTTTTTTTTAAATTCAAGTTTGATATCCATTCTTCACTAACCACTAAGTGCTACCTTACAGCCCCCATTCATTGACAAATATTCTGGACTTACCTTTTCCCCACTCAAGTGATCTTAGTCACACCTATGTAACATTTTGTACCTATTTGGCCTGCCTGTTGTACTGCAGGTGCGCAAATTTATGATCGATAAGAAAACTGAGCAGCCTAGGAAACATGATCGAGGAACTAGAAGGCAAGTTGGGTGACTCTCAACAGGAGAATGAAAGCTGCTTCAAACGAATATCAAACCTGCGGAGGAACTGGCATCTTACGAGTCCAAATCAACGGATGCACAGAAAGAACTTGCAACTGTGCTTGCTGAGAAGGATGAAACAGCTGAGCAACTTGACACCGCAAAGAAAACAATTTAGGACTTAACAAAGCAGCTGCATTCTCAAGGGGAGAAGAGTTTCGAGATGGTGATGGTTGCCGATGTGCCAGGTGTTGATGAGGAGGCATTTTTCAACAAGTTCTTTGACGCCTTTCCCTGACTTGCAATTCCCTTATGGGACACCGAGTCTCGACACTTTTTCTGCAACTCTCTCGGCCTGCACTCGATCGATTCCTTCTTCTACGCTGCTCTTGTTCTGATCCTAACCTAATGGTTTTGCAGACGGATGGCAAGTGTTTTTTTCTATATGGAGCATCCGGGTTTCCTTACACTGCTGACATTTGGATGCTAGAGGAGATGAGGAAATCAGACGCAGGTTGGACTTCTTCTACAACTCATCTATAGGTGATGGGCAAGCCCGTCTTGGGCCGCCGCCCGTGTGTCCAGAGCAACTTTTGGGCGAATTTCCAAATCTACTTCTCTCTGGAGCTGGTGGTAGGGATAGGATCTCTGTTTTTAAACTCAACAAGAAGAGATGTGCGGCACTGTATCTCTACCTTACTGGATCCTAATATTCGCAGGAAAATCTCGAGGTTGAAATAGTGCTGGTACACATACCATGACCCTAAACCCACCTCTTACGCCAGGGATGTCGCGTGTAAGATAGAAGAGCAGGAGTTATCATCTTACTGGGTGATGACAATGGTGGATGAGGAAGCAACCCGCAGGCTGTGGAGGCTCTGTTGCAGTGGTTGCAGGGACACCTTGATCTTTCTCGAGGATGAGGGCAAAGCTGGAGAATTAGATAGCATAAAATTCATGTCCGAAGAAAGACTCAGAGCTCAGACATTGCCGCTTGTGGACAAGTATCCCTTCACAAAAAAGAGCTTGTTAGATGGTATCTATGATTGTCCAAGGTCAGTCACCGTAGACTGATGAGGCACGGAAGAAGTTTACCAATGCTAAGTCCATCTTTTCTGCTCAGTTCTTCGGCGATCAGAATAAAGGATCTGAATTTGGAAATTCAGTTTCTCTGCAGAAATACTCAGGTGTGTTACTTTTCTTTATTAATCTTTTCTTTATCAGTTGCATGATATTTGGCTATAGTGTTTATGGTTGCCTTGAACCTGCTCATAATGTTTGCATTCTGGAGTAATATTATTAGCTATGACCTTTCAGTTGGCTGATCAATTGTCTTAAGCAACAACTCTTTAACAATATCATTCTGTTTTGTGGCACTGCTTTGTCTTGTTTCAATTTTATTTGATATGCGTGAATTAAGTCACCGAGTGATGTACTTGCGTATGGCACATTCAGCTCCATTTAATTTCTCGACTCCTTCCTTCAGAGCCAATGGCTGAGTTCTGAGTCTTCTTCTGACATGAATTTTATGCCATCTAATTCTCCAGCTTTGCCCCCCATCAGCGAGAAAGATCAGGGCATCCCTGCAACCACTGCAACAGAGCCTCCACAGCCCGCGGGTTGCTTTCTCATCTGCCATTGTCATCATGATCACTCATGCTCATCTCATGTAGCAAGGGCATCCAATGTTCAGCAGTGTAGGGAAACCCGGATGCTACATATAGAAAAAACACTCGCTATGCGTCTGCAAAACCATTTGGTCGGATCTAGAACAAGAGCAGCGTAGAAGAAGGAATCAATCGAGTGCAGGCCGAGAGAGTTGCAGAGAAAGTGTCGAGACTCGGTGTCCCAGGAGGGAATTGCAAGTCAGGGAAAGGCGTCAAAGAACTTGTTGAAAACCGCCTCCTCATCAGCACCGAGCACATCGGCAACCATCACCATCTCGAAACTCTTCTGCCCTTGAGAATGCAGCTGCTTTGTTGAGTCCTCAATTGTTTTCTTTGCCGTGTCAAGATGGGGATCAGATGTAGCACATATGTGGGTGATGAGGGAACATGACAACGATGAGTCATGGATGAAGAAATTCTCTGCAAAATTGCCAGATTAATTCATGATACCTCGTTTCAGAATACCTTTTACCAATGGCTGCCGTGTTTTAGTAGTTCCACCTACTTGCTGGTTATTCAGACTGAATGGCAGCAAGTATTAATATATAGTCATATGATTACCTTGCGCCTCTGTGCTGTAATCATGCAATCTCTTAAAATGGATGGTTCTTCTCTATTATGATTTGAAAATGAGCCTGTTCTAGAAATGCTTTTTTTAACATAGAAATTCTTCTTGCAGAAACTGTATGCAAAAACCAACTAGGCAACATGCCTAAAGCCATCAACAGTGAGATGCTTGATTGAAACCCATACCTACTTGCAGCTATATACCATGAACATCAATACAAAAATGAAGTCAGAAGCAAATAATAAATTCATTATGACATCACAACCCTATATTCTTCACATGAATATTTCAGAAACTTGCAAGTGAACTACAAGAAATCTGGAAAACAAAGGAGTTTGACAGCTTATGTAACCAACCATAAGAAAGACGCAGAAATCTCAACTTTTACCAAGGTAAACTAAATCCAACTACGCTAATGGCATCACTTATCATAAAACAGTATGATAAACAAGACTGAAATTTTGATCTTCAAATATATATTTTTTCAAGCCTAGTCAGTATGGTAAAGATAAAGAGTACTACAAAGAATGAAAGTGACAATGTAGCATGTAAATTTCAAACAAAGGGATAAAGTACTACTCCATGAATCAAGAAAGCTGCCTAATCCATCAGTACTCTGCAATCATGGCTTCTTTTTCCCCTTTGGTTGTTGGGGATTTTCTCAAATGCCATTAGCCTATGAAGTGGTACCTTGAGCTCAGCTTGACGATGCTTTCTCTTCACCCGGCAGGAACTTCCCGAGTTAATTTCCAATTCCGGTTTCTCGCTCACAGAGGAATTAGGCTTCTCTGCACTTCTGGACGCCCCTACTTCAGGATTCTTATACTTGAGCCTAAATGGCACCATGACTGACCGTAACCTGCTACAGAATAGTCCCTGCGTAATCGATTTCAACTAGCGAAATCAGCGCCTGTATACAGTAAGCAGGCAAACCTAGTTGAATGGAAAAGCTTTTATCAATCTGTCAATTCAGGAAATGACATTCTCATCAAACAATGCGAATAGGGTTCCATTTCAATCAAATGAAAGAAGCACGTTTTATTGTTGATGCTAACATATTTCAGGCTGTTCCTCTGAGCAAGTGCATCAAACATAGCTCCATGTATGTCGCATGTCTGCAGCTTCGGGTGGTTATGGCAACAGCGAACGAAAATCACCGAGAATCCCACCTTCATGAATCACCTCGGTTGCCTGGTACACAATGTGGTCTCACAGCTTGCCAACACCACTGAACTCCCCTCATAGACAGGGATTCAGAAGCTCCCAACTCAAGCTCAAGCTTCCTTCTCCGATAAAGAAGCTTTGGAAATTTCAAAATGTGGGATCAACTCAAAATTTCACAGCCTTCCTTGAGGAAATGAACACACTCGTATCCTACTCGTTTATTTGCACATGCTTCTTCTACCAGTGATGGGCCGCCACTCCACGTTGGGAGGGCGGTTCATCCTGAGGTTTTTTTTCCAATAATTCTCCTGATAATGCTGCTGATGTCAAAGTTTTGTGCATGAATTTGCCCTCACACTTTTGAGTCTAATGTGTTTGCAGCAACGCCAACATTGTTGAAAAAATTGGAATCGCCTTCTATCAAACCTGGGGTGTTGTTAATTTACAAAAGATATTCATTGATTTAGCGTACAGCTCATTATTCTCGCGTAGCCAGTAATCAGCAAGTCATAAGAAACACCATCCAACTGAGACATCTCATGAAAGAATTTCTTAGCATCTTCAAAACAAACATTTTTGGAGTGGAAATTTAGCAATACATTGCCAACAAACACATTAAAAACAGATAGGATTCCCATAAAACCGTTGACAGAGAACAACCCCATCTAAGCTGCAAGGATGACCGAGAACAATCCCAACGATCTCATTTCTAAGAAACGATTCATTGACAGGGAAAATGAGAAATCGGAATGACCTTGCCAAATCCAGCCATAAGTTTTAGTTAAAATAAGATGGCAGAGACGAAAATAAAAAGTAGCAAATCTTACATCCCTCATAATCAGTCATTTCTGACGATCTCTACTGATAGCACACATGCAAACTACTATTGATGCATTTTAAAAAGAGTATCGATAAAAAGAGTGAAAATTGATAGTAAAACAACACCGTGAATGATAAAAATAAACAATGACATCTTTCAATCGACTCATACAGTTAACAAGCCTGTAAGCTAGGTTGAAATTGGCGGAATCAAATATCCCAAGAATCCCAATAAATTGACCTAACATCCATCTTTAATCAGGTGGAGCAAAGAATAATGTTAAACTAGTTTTATTCCCGCGGCTCAATCCCTTCTTCCGGGGGCGACGACTTCCATGCCGTCGCGGTCAAAAATGGTGACGACGAGCATAGAGTATCCAACTAGATCGAACATCATCACGTCACCAGCTTGTGCGGAGTAGTGCTCTCCGAAGTCGCTCATTCGACAGAGCCAGCTCGCTCGACTGGTGCGGCTCAGCCTCGCCTCCCACGTACCTCCAAACCGATCGATCAGCAACACACCTTCGCCCAGCCTTTCTCCATGTTTCCTCACAAACGCGGCTGGGATTTTCTGTCAAATTAACACAAAATTAATTTGAAATGAGTGAAATCAATCACCAATTGGAGCTAATTCGGACTAACCAGGCGTTGGGCCAGAGGGCGACGGATGAATGCGATAAATGATGGGTGCTGGGGCGGAAGTAGGTCATTAGGAACTCCTTCGGCCATCTTGGAACGCTGCTCAAAACTTTCTCCCCGAATGAGAGAGTACGAGAATGATGTTTGCCGTTTTGGCGTGCCTTATTTTTAGTCGGGAGCGCATCTATCAAACAAGAGTCCTTGACTAGATTAGTTACTTTAAATGCAAGGATGATATTATTGGGAATGATGTCGCGACTTTTGCTTTGAATTTTTTGAATGACGGAGCATTTGAACCGTCGGTGAACTAGACTCATACGAGTAGTTTTAATCTCGAAATCCCTGCAACCAGAGTTGATAATTCAGTTCTGCCCCATTAGTTTATGCAACGCTGTGTAGGTTTGCTTCGAAGGTCGTGTCGAACATATTGAGATCGATTATCCCGAGAATAATCTCTAAATACCGGTCGGTTTTCAATCCCGGTTGACTAATTAAGGATAATATCCTCATTGCTCACGAATTCCACCATACCTTGAAGCAACGGAGGTCAGGAAATCTGGGTCACATGAGTATTAAACTCGACATGAGTAAGACATTTGATCGTATTGAATGAGATTTCGTGTGTTACACATTGATGAGGATGGGCTTCCCAAAAAGTTTTGTTAAGCTTATCCGGAAATGCTTAACAACTGTAGCCATTTCTTTTATCCTGAATGTTGTGGGGGGGGGGGGGGGGGATGGG
>JAULKM010000009.1:12245717-12260227 GCA_032355605.1 Rubia tinctorum
ATCTAAGTTCCATTTAACCTGCAAAATTTAATGCAGCCTCAGGCTGTATAAATGGATAACAAAAACAAGACACCTGCCTAAACTTCTTGTCTAATGTTTCATAAGGAGGGGCCGAAAAGGGAGGAACTGCAGGAGAAAAAAACAAAGCTTATTATTATGATATATATAGTAAACTTCACATAGCAACATAGGTAGTTGTTATATAATTTATATGCACAAAGCATCATTTTGGTCCATTTTTAGCAGTAGATTCAGTAGCAATACACATAAAAGTGTCAAGTAGAGATGTTGACGGCAGTATAAATGTGGACTGCAGTTCAACAAATATAAAGTCCTATAAGAACTATTAGACACTTCTCATAAATAGTTGGGTTCCTGGTGAATTCAATAGTCACCACACCTGTAGCACCAATATTTATATGCATTCTAGACTATGACATACTACAGTTAAATCTGCAAGACAGACTCGGAGCAAAATCCACAAAGAAAATTTTTGCAAAATAAACTCAGAAGAAAATTTGCAAACCAAACTCAGAACAAAATCCACAAAACACACTTAGAGGAAAATCTATAAAATCCGCAAATAGGAACTCCCAAAAATTCATAACAAACAAGAAATCAAAGCAATTTATGCATATGTAATAAGATGATAAAAAAGGGGAGAGTAATGTGGAAATGAAAGGAGAATATTGTATAGTAAATTAGGTCACCAGTGAAAAAGGAACATTAGTTGGAAGCTGAAATGCGTGAAAGCAAGTGTGGACAACAGAACCTTTAATATAACAAGCTGATGTTTGAATAGGGATGATGCAGCATTTCACAAATAAAACGGAAAAAAGAAACACCCCCAAAGAGGTAGAGATCTGCGAATGATAAATAGCAAACTAAGGTGACATCAAAAGGAAAAGAAAGTGTGATGTTTAAACAATAGCGACATGACTGAGTACAATGGTTAATAAGATAAATGTGTGACGGATATCTGGAGGACTATCTTTTACCTGATTTAGAGGAGGGTGCTTGTGTATCATACCAATCAAAATTTAAATTAAGGGGTTGTCAACCAGAAATATTCCAAGTAAATAAAATCACCTTAGCGTTAGTTGATTATGTAAAGCAAATTTAGACTGAAAAGATAACAAACGGTGAATGAGGAACACAATGATGAGAAGAGGTTGCTGATGATAATAAATGAAAAGGAATGGAGTAATGAGCATACCTTAAGTTGTGCATCTTAACTCCATGACTTTACATCATCATGATGTTTAACCATTTCTTTTACTTAATGTAGCTTTTGTGTCTTCGTCAGAACATGAATTTTTTTCTTTACCTACTTTTCTTCTTTAAATTCTGGTTGAGTTCTTTCTTCGTAGTTTTTATTTATGGTATTGTTTCCTTCTAATATTTTCACAAAAGTTGTATATGCTAACCGGGTGAAGGACGCAGCTTATTAGACAACTTCGGGAAATTATAATGAAAAACTTTAGGCTGAAACTACAATGAATCAATTACCTCTATTTTTTTACTCTACTGCATCGTTACATAATGTTTAGTTGAAAGAAAAGCACAATAGAAAAGTTGACTACTTTATCAGAGATGTTAATGTATTAAGATATTTGCATGACATGTATTACATGGTAAAACATAGATGCTATGTATTGGCTAAATATTTTACGTACTATGAATGCCATGTATTGGAAATGCAATGGAACCCATGGGATGGAAAAATGGCTTGGTTTCAGTAAATGAAATGATTTAACAAAGTAGTGGGAGACTTTGAATTTCCACAGAAGCTCCCCAAAACCGAAGATCATGTACGAAATAGGCCAGCTGCGTTAGTAAGAGTACATGACCTTAAAATATACACATAGTGGTGAGGGGTTCATTTTGTCAGGGCTTACTATGGTGTTTGTGTGACTGTGCAGAGGTAATTTTTACCAAATGCTAAGGTGGAGTGACATCAGAGCTGTAAGGAAGCATAAGCCTATGATTATGTTATGATTCAGGTACCGTAATATCATATATGGAACGCATGGCAGGTTGACAGAGAAGCACACATATCAGAAAGGCATATTGTTCGTGGGAAAATGCTAAAGAAAGTGGAACACAAATACGAAGTCTTCTAAAATGAGGTGAGCGAAATTAGCAGAAGAGGTGGAACACAAATATGTAACCTCAGCTGAGCAAACCAAAACATTTAAATTTTTGCATATAGGTAAAAAAATAGCGCACAACAGTAGGGAAGCGGAAACTCCTAATTTGAAAGTAATAAACCAAAGGGGATAAAAAAGATGGAAGTATAAGCACACAACTTTAAGTAATTACAGTACATATAAAATCAGAAAGACTTTGGTTAAGCCGAATGACAGGCGTAATTCCGTAAATAAGGTGATAACGAAAAAACAATTTGGCTCTCGATGTGTTACTTAATGTCATGAAACAAACACATAAAGGCATAATTCTGAAATGTTTTATAAAAGATAGGTTGAGGCACAACAACATAACCTCATGAGCGGGAAAAAAATTTCCCCCATGCAAATAAACATGGAATGGAAAGAATAGTGTTGAACCATAGATTCGGTACATACACAAATAAATATAAACTCAAACCATTTGTTGAAGCATGACTCAAGCAAAGCAGAAAGTCATTATATGAATGGAAGTCCGCTATGCAACTTAGATCTAGTAAGTTTTCATGTTAGAGGCTAAATTTGCACTGTAAACTGAACAAAGATGTAGGCTAAAGTAGCATACAAATTTTAATGGCAACACTGAAATTCACAAAGCTCTGCGGATAAATATAATTTGTTCGATAAAAAAAGGCATGTCGATCTACTATATTGCAGTTTGTTATTGAATAAGACGAAGAATTTTTCGAAAATAAGGCCAATAAATAATGGCAATATTTTTTTGTTCAGTGCATGGTATAGCAACGGAAATTAGGAGCATGTCAACGTAACTGACGACACTAATCGAAAGGATCCCATGGTAGGTGAATCATAAAATATGTTCAAGAACAGAGCTATATACAACTTAAACATGCCTAGCAATAACAGTAAGGAAACATACCAGGTGTTTCCATCTGTATTCTGCCTTTGTAACTATTTCAAGTTTCGACATAATTGTCGAACGCTGAAAATAATGTACACGTTCAACTTTGTATAAAGTTAAGTTTGAAAACCGGGTAGAAATTTCCATTTAGACAATGAGTCTGTTATTGAATCAGCTTAAACCAGACTTACTACTACGTTTAACATATCAATATGATCCACAATTTCTGAAGACTCAACCAACAACTCTGTTACCAGTCCATCAACATGTCCATAGTTTGACAATTAAGTTAATCCTCAAACAGTAAAACCAGCAGACGGTGAAAAACTACATAAATCACGGGATTACATAAATGCATGAGAAATGACAGAAAAATCCAAAAAAACAGCCGGGATTTCTGATCTGAAAAGAGCTGACAACTGAGAGATGTAAACCAAGTAACATCGTAGGTTAAGATACTAAAATTAATTTCCCTACTTTATAAGTAGTGCTAATGGCTTTAGGGTAATAATTCAGAAGAGTTTTTTTTGTAATTTTCCCTTTTAAAATATATGTAAGGTGAATGTGAAACACTGTATTCAGAACGGTAGAAATATAGCAAGCTTGTGAAGGAAGAATTCATGAAATGTTTTAGTCGTGTTACTACCAGTGGGTGCAACAACTTTGGCAAGGTTGAACTGAGTTTTGTTATTCAATTTCGTAAAACAACCCATCTCTCCCTTAATCTTCCACTATAAAACCAAATCTTCTCTCCGACTTTTCCTCAAGCAAACTCACTTCATCCCATTCATTTCCTAATTATTTTTTTGCAAACTTACAGCATACACATGTGCCACTCTCTTTAATGTTCTCACATACCCGGGTCGGACTCTGACATCTAAAATTTCATTTCAAACCCAAAACTTAACATTTTTTTTAATAAAATGACTCCATAAAAACCACAACTTTCATCTTTGACTCACACATGATGAACTTAGATCAGGGATACAAAACTGAAGGTGATTTGTTCGGAAGGAAAATAATTAATTTTCTACCAAAAACATGTATCTTTAGGTGACTAAGATGTTAACGTAATGAAGCACAAGTTGTCATAACAAGCGAGAACATGTATAGCTCTCAGTATCGGTTACTGTAGAGTGAATACAAAATTTAAATTATGAAAAAAGAATAGTAAAGCACCAAAAAACTATAATCTATTGCAAAAATGGATGAATTAACAAAGAAAATGCATGGGAAACTCGGTTCACAGGAAGTAAGATGAGGTCTACAAAATAGACCGGCTTAGAACATATATCAAACACGTTGTGTGCAATCCAAAAGAATTGTAGTACAGTAAATGCAAAGTGTAAATTCTTAAGTAAAACCAGTAGGGCATAAATCAACTACTATAATTTAGGGTGGAAATAGATGAATGGACAAAGATTATGCGTGGAAAACGTAGAATTCGAGAATGAAAAGGAGGAGCAAAAACATTAACTACATAATTCAATTCCGATGCAGAGACGTGGCAAAAGAGGAAAAGCGAGAATAAGACACGTATGGGTACCTTACCCAGAGGTCGGTACGACATTATTTGGCAAAGAAAAGTTAGAGCAAAGAACCTGAGGAAAGGCGATCGGTATAGCAGCTAAAAAAACAGCCTCTGCAAGGAAGACTCTTTGGTCCTGTATTTTTCTGCAGTTAAGAAAGGCACTGCACCAAAGGTAAAAGGCAACATATCAGAAACTTACGGTACAGGTAATGGCATGAATGTGTAGGCTTGATACTAATTAATAGTGCAGATAAGTAATGGTAATTCATATGATCATAACAAAAAGGTGGCCTGCTCTCCATTTTCCATGCATATAATGAATTCCACGGCAGAGCGAAAATAGATCATCAGTTCAGAAAGATATAAAATCAGGGGTGCAAAAGTAAGGGCATAGTATACCATTTCCAGAAAAAACTAAAACAATAAGGACGAGGCGTGCGTAAGTAAAACACAAACATTCCCTAACATCAAGGGTTTCTGTACGGAGGGCAGATTATGTATGAAAAGGCAGGAAAAATAGTAACGGGATTGGAAGACAAATGTTAGGCCCCCGAAAGATCAGATGTATAAAAACAGCAGGAATCCAGTAAAATTGTGGTGCTGGTTTTTTTTAGAAATGTGCAATGTTTTTACTTCAATGGTCCAAAAATCCCATGTTTAACTTCTTGCAACTGATTTGATAATGCATATCATGAAATTTGTATAGGTTGTACTCCATTTAATTTACTCTCACAGCCTTCCTCACTTTGATGACAATCTTGTTCAACCTTGCTCCTCCATTTTTTAGGCTGGAGTTGTATATTAAAGTAGAGATAGCGGTACACATTTACATATCATCTCCAATTGATACACACTTACAAATCGAAGATACAGCGAAACAAACCATGGACAATAGACGTGTTACATTTACCTGAAGAGTGCCATTCATCATCTTCACTTTCATCACTATACGAAACCAATCCGCCAATGCTGTTTACAACGGGAATTTTTAAGCACATTTGGAATCCCTTTCAACTAATAGTTAAGATATCTATTATTCTGTATCTGGTAATTTCAATTTCAATTATTCACTAATACAGAAAATGCAGAAGAGCTTCGTACTGATACAATTTACAGCTACAGGTAACTAAATGTTGTAGCCATACTTAGTTACTTGAGCTTGATATCCAGGCTGTGATAAGATCCATTTGATAACATCAATAGGTCCAGCTCAACACCACAAACAGATTCCTATAAGTCAAAAGGAATTTATAAGGGCCTGACAAGCTTTGAAACCCTGATTGACCTCGATGATAAAATAAACTTACTCATCATGATGGGTATCATCCAAGAACCTTCATGCCACAAAATAACCATTAATATTTGGAGCATAAATGACCTGTAATTGATATTTATAAGGTCATGCATGTGATAGATAAATTTGTTCAAGCATTTACAGTCGAGAAACAGGAACTCACTAGCAAAAAAAATCACCAGGTACAATTATGAAGTTGCATAAGCAAACATGTTTCCTGCATAAGATCAAAGTCAAATTCAGTCACACGAAGCAAACAAAAGCCATTCGACAATCCTAGAAAGAAGAAAAGAATGTCCAACAGTATGAGTTGCTTCAAACAAATATTACAAGACAAAGGATGAACTTCCATCCAATGTCACCACAGTTTAAGTTAAATGTTGTAGGTTTCAAAAAATATTTTCTATGCATAAAAACCAGACACCCCTTTTCAAGTAATGCTCAAGTGAAAACATTTTCCAGTTTCAAGTTCAAAAACATGACTGAAAATATAACTATCTTACCTTGCCCAAGAACTAAACTTGCATCCACAGATAAAAGCAAAATATCTTGGATCTTTTCGTTGACAAATATTGCTTCTGTAACTGGAAATAAAAGCATTGAGATTACCAGGGTTGGTACATTAAATAAACAAATGAAAAATAAAAGATAAGTTAACCAAAGACTACTTCAAACAAGTGACGTGATTTGACCAATAAACCATAGCATCAAAAGGTGCATGTTACCAAGAACCGAAGTTATCTAAGCAATTAAGGTTGTGAAAAGATTTTTAAAAATTCCCACACAATGTCGCACAACTATAGTTTAAACCCATTTTCTGAATCAGAGGCAAGAAACAGAAACAATTCAACCCTACATCAGAAATTCAGAATCTAGAGAAAATAGATATGTGAAACAAACTTGAGAGGTGATATGTCTTGGACAATGGAAAAGCACACTTAAGCTAATTAAAAGTGCCCCAACAATGAATTAAACAAATGAAATACTTGTGAGGTGCAACGTTAGCAAGATACCATCCAAAGAAAAACTAATTTCTAACTTCTAAAACTTATAGAATCAGTGAGCATCGGTGAAAGTCAAAAGGCAAACAATCTAATCTTTCGTCATTTCCAAGAGAGAGAGAGAGGGGTTTCTATGCAATTTCTCACTCTATGTTCCGGCAATTTCACATAAGGAAGTCTCTTCATCAGCCAACGCAATCACATGCACAGTTTATTGTCCATCACATATCCAAATTGCATGTGATCCTACATAATGATTGTTGCATTTTAGTCCTTAACGAAAGAAATATCCATCACATGTAATGTGTTAAATGGTCATAGGTTATGAAAAGCAGGTTCTAGTTTTATCATACAAGGGTTCAAGTAATCCACTTGTACTCTTCAGATTAAGTCTCGTGAGATAGAGAAACTACGTTGAAACAAAAGCTGGCAAGATTAGGACATACCAGGAAGAACGTCAAAGTTACGAACTTTCATGGTCCGAGTCAATTGTTTTATTACGTAAGGAGATTCAGCTCCACGAACAGAACCGGAAATGCACAAAAGGCGCAAAACACCAGTCGAGTCCAAGACTAAGAACTTCCCAGGTGATGATGCCTGGATTGACACAACCTTGGGTGGCTTCACTTGCATCCTAGAACATGTCAAAAGTTCAGCTTTCCTGCTACTAAATGCTACAAAACATTTACCCCACTCTTTTGTGTCTTGTCTAAGTTTCATGGTCTTAAAATTCACTGCAAGTTACAATGCACAATCATCAGCTGTAACAAAAGAAAATGAAGACATTTAGAAATCGTATTACAAAGCCATTCTAGCTAATTAGAGATGATCCTCTCAAATCACAGAAGGCAGTGAGCTTAATAGAAAGTGTGACTTCTTTCTTTTAATAAAGAAAGAATAGAACAGTTTAGCTTATATGCAAGAATAAAAATTTTCACATATACACTACATAATCAATATTCTGATAACTGCTGGTTACATGATAGATAAAATTGAAACTCTTCAACAGCCAATAGGGATGCAAATTCTATACAAACTAACCAGAATCAGCAGAATGCTTCACTGTCTTCCCTTCCACTCCATCACTATAAGCAATGCCTAAAGATCCTTCCATGCCACCTGCATTTTTAACACCATTCTTATTTCTATAAGCCACAAGACCAATACCATTGTTTTCATGAATAAAACCGTTTTTCAATTTACCACCATTGGCATTCTTCCTACCATTCCCCTCTTTCTTAACAGTCCCTTTCACAAGAGGCCGCAATGGGAATGCAATGAGATGTGAATAAAAAAAACCCAGTGAAATCTCCATTATACCCTGAACGACCATTGTGTCAACCAACAAGTTTGGAGGATTTCTTAAAGTTATACGGGAGAAGAAGAAGAAAGTTTCAGAAGACATTGAAAATAAAAGAGATTAAACAAATTTTGCTAATTCATCCAAATAAAAAACCTAGATCCATGAAACAGTATCAACATGCAAACGCAATCAAAATTCGAACTCATACTTCAATTATCCAACACCAACTTCCAGGCAACAGCTGTCCAAATTACAACATCTCTGCTAAAAAATGCAGAAAACAGAGACACAAATCCACACTGCAAAACCTCATCCACTCACTTCCAATTCCCTAAAAACACCAAAGTCAGTCAAGAATTTACCAGGCAGTGCCATCCGCCGAGCCCCACCGCCTTCTTCACCACGCCCTGGAGGCCGACGAGCACCGATTTGGAGCGGATGTTCCCCGTCACGAAAACCTAAGTATGCCTCGGAAGCACCGAGAGCTCCTCCTCCCTGCTCTCCCATCAGCTCTGCAAATGCGCGGAGAATCCATTGTTGTTGCTCCGAACTAAAGAAGCTTCGAGCATTTCCACCTTACACCGTACAATCCCCCTCAATTCCGCCGCCAAAATCTGATCAAAGCTACAGCACTAACACCGAGATTGAATCCCAACGCAAAGATCGCACATTTCAGTGGAAAATAGATGAAGGAAGAAAAGTTAAAGCAGAAACCCTGTTTCAGGAGTCTATAGCCATAGCCCAAAACGACGTCGTTTTGGGCTGCCACCTGCGAAAAGTCGAAAATACCCCTGGACGACCATTGTGTCAACAAAGGCAAGGAAAGTATTCCTTTTTAAGTTTACTGGGGGATAATAATAGGAGGAAAAATGAACCTACAACATATAAAACCCTACAGCCACCAACGCTCTTTTTTTCTTCTTCTTTGAAGTTTTTTAATTCCCTCGTTTTCTTTTTCCCATCGTAGGGAGATGAGAAACAATAGTTTTTTCAATTGATAATTTTAAATTTTATATTATTGAATAAGTATGGATTTGTTTCTATACATTAGTATTATTTTCAGCTTAATATATTAGATTGACTTGTCCATGATAATCATTTAATCTAATTAAGTCCATGTATATGTATTTTGTCTGATTTGATTTTACAGATCGTGTGGTCTTTATTTTGTTTGTGTTTCTCTATTAGGAGTCCTGTTCGATCTGTATTTTTCAAAGTGTTTACAATTTGGACAATATAGATAGTGTTTTGGATCAAGAACAAGTGGTGTTACATCTATTGTAGATCCCTGTTTGACGTAGTAATATTGATGCTGATACGCTCCTCTTCGCCAAGTAGCCTTGATTTTTTGCGGAAACCAAGTTAATATCTTAAAGGGCAATATTATAATTTTTATTGGATCTTTGATCTGTAATAGTATAGACGACCAGTCTGGTTAACATGTAATTTGAATATCCATTGAATATCCATGCAATAGATTGATTATTGTTACTGGACATTTTTTTCGACATATTGAAATGAATATTTTTCAAAAAAAATCAATAGTAGGAAAAATAACCCTAGCAGGTAGCTTAAATCCAATTCAATTCAATCCAAATCAAATGAATAATCACATCATCCTTACAAACAGTAGTGTGTGATTCTGAGGCCAAAGACAACTCAAAAAAATCAAAACGAACCCAAAATCTTAGATTCTTTGAAATGTTTGTATTATCCGACGTGGAAAAGCTTATCTACACGTGTCAACATGCAAGTGGATATTCAGATGTTACAACCCAAAATATCCACTATACATCGCCCGATGATTTAAAAACACCCCTTTCATCCTCACCGTTCATTTCTCTCGACACATCAAATCGGACGACGCTGACCTTTCCCGGGCCCACTTAAACCACCATTCAAATAAACGAACGGTTCGTATTTCACCGATCATTTTCTCCATTTCCAAAGTCTCTCCACACACTATGATTTACAGGTGCTCCGACGCCGTCGCCGGAGACGACTAATCACACAGTTAATACTACGCCGTTTTGTTTTAGAAGCTAAGCTACGTCGTTTTAGTGATGGAGCTCCCGTTGACATTTCGCGCCGCGACGATGCCGTTTTGGGGGTGTAAATGCGGAGTCAGCATATGCGACTTGGCGGGTGTGAGTATGAAGAAGAGGAAGGGGAAGAAAATGGATGTGTTGAGAGTGAGGGCGGAGAGAGGTAGCGTCGGCGGGCAGGAGGCGGTGGAGACTGGTGGTGGAGTTGAAAGGGACAGCGGCGGCGGCGGCGGTGGAGGAGGGTTCACCGGATCGGCGATGGAGGTGACCACATTCAATCAGAGCTTCAGAACTGAAACTGAGTTTCCGGTTTGGGAGAAGATTGGGGCTGTGGTGAGGCTCAGCTATGGAGTTGGTGAGCTTTAATTACGGGTTGAAATTAATGATACTGTTAGATTTTTTTTGGATGGGTTACTTTATGTGGGTTCTTCATTAATTGATTTGCTAGTAAAGTAGTATTAAGTGGAGGTTAATGCTCCATGAATCTCGAAAGAAAAGATTCTTGCTTTTTTTACTATGTTTTGTTCCTAAGAAACCGGGAATATGGGAATTATTTGTGTGTTTATTACTAAAGTCTAAAAACAATTTTGTTTACTTGTTATCATTACCTTATGCTGTATAAATTAGCTTCCTAAAAAATTCCTTTTTCTTGTTCTCTATTTTGTAGTTATTTGTTGATTTTCTTCAACATTTTACTAGAATTTTCTTCAACATTTTGTAGTATAATTGGGATTTTTTTAAAAATATTGTGGTTTATTTCAGGTATATATGTTGCAATGGCACTGGCTGGGAAGTTCATTTGCTCCATCTCAGGGATTGACTGTACAGGAGGGTTTGATCCATCTCTTGATGCAATAGTAGAAGGATTGGGATATGCAGCTCCTCCGATTATGGCACTTCTCTTTATCCTTGATGTATGAAATTGTGAGATTATGCTTTTACTTATGTTATGTGAAATGTAGTTGGTATAAAGGGTTGGGAAAGTTTTGTTCTTGAAGTTTTTTTTGGCCTTATTCTATACTTTTATCCGGTACAGGATGAGGTTGTGAAGTTTTCACCTCATGCACGTGCCATAAGAGATGTCGAGGATGAGGAATTGCGAAGCTTCTTCTATGGCATGTCACCATGGCAGGTAACATGACCTCTGATTGTGGCATAATGCTTATGCATTCACTCTGTACGATTTCTGAAGAGTGATGAAATGTGTTTCCATGCTGCAGTTTATATTGATAGTTGCTGCAAGCTCTGTTGGGGAAGAGCTTTTCTACCGAGCTGCTGTTCAGGTGAACAAACTGTGCCTTGATTTCCTTCTTTGGTATTAAAGTAACTTTAATAGATGAAGAAAAAGAGGTGGCCTGTTAAGATATATAAACAATAGAGAATCATTAGAAGAAATTAAATGGGGAAGAAGAAGACACAATAAGACCTGGGCTCTGACTTTAAAGAAAGACGTACTATGTTTTATTATATACTTATACAGTGATGTAATGTATCCGATCAATGGCAGAGTATGATCCAAATTTCCTTGATTATGTAGGGAGCCTTAGCTGAAATATTTCTAAGGAGCAATGATTTGATGACAGATGCTCGTGGAATGGCAGCAGTGGTAAACCTTCCTTCGATGTCGATTTTGGTCTTTTTTATTCATCTATAAGTGATATTTCTGGGCTACATGAGTTTCTCCATTTTCTTGTTTCGGCAATACAGGCTGGTGTGCTTCCACCATTTGTACCATTTGCTCAAGCATTTGCTGCTGTTATAACAGCTGCTCTTACAGGTTCTCTGTACTATGTTGCAGCATCGCCTAAAGGTATCACAAGTTCCCTCGTGAAAAACTCCTCTGTTGGAGTTTACATTATCTCATTTCCTCACTGACAAGCAATCTCCATGTGATTTCAGATCCTACATATGTCATTGCGCCAGTCTTGCGATCCCGATCAGGACGAGAAGATCTCAAAAAGCTGTTTGCAGGTTTTGCCTCTTTCTTATCTTTGCAAAAAGCGATATTTCTGTTTTCAGTCATGAGGCAAACTAGAAGATGACAATTTATGGTATAAACACACTATTATCCTCCTACAACTCGATTTTAAATGTGTGAACTTGCATTGATGCATTTGAAGGACTAGAGGTTATAATCTGTAAACAGCTTGATTGTGAATTTGCATTGGCATTAATCAGCAGTAGAAACATTTCAGTGGGATTATTTGGGATATTATCACACACAAAATGTTCGACAATTGCTGCATCATATATCTAATGGATGGATAAAATTTGCAGATCATTGTGCTGATGTTGAAGTTTTAACTAATAAGAATACACTCTCTCGACAAATATTTTTCAGTATTACATTACCATGTGATTTCTGAATGTCTATTGACTGTGTTGTATATGGAACAGCCTGGTATGAGAGGAGGCAGATGAAAAAGATCTATTCACCCTTACTCGAAGCAATGCTGGCCCTTTACCTCGGATTTGAATGGATCCAGGTAAAAATAATCTATTTACATATGCAGAAAAAAGATCTCCGGATTCTGGTTCTATAAAACTGATCCTCTGTTTTCTTGTTCTTCCTTGTGTGGATTTGACAGACGAACAACATATTCGCGCCAATTCTGACTCATGGCATTTACTCGGCCGTGATCTTGGGGCACGGCCTCTGGAAAATACACGATCATCAACGGAAGCTGCGCCAAAGAGTTCAAAGACTCAGGCTGGAGGATAAAAATTCAAGAAAGCTATGAGCTACCTTCAAGAAGCAAGAGCTAGGTAGTGCGGAAACTTGTATATCTGATTAGAGTTCAGTTAGAGTGTTTTATCACCGCCTTTAGTGTACATTATATAATAAACATCCTAGAGCCTGATGTAAATATGTATAAAACTGCTGATATGTGGAAGATTGGAGTATAATGAACATATTTTACTTGTATATATGAACTTGCTACTCTTTTTTTCTTTCTAGAACTGCTCTACATCTTGTTTGATCATAACAAATGCAAGAAATATTCTTAGTATTTGTTTTTGTTGATTCAGAGGAATGACAGAGGAACCGTCAACCATGAAAGCTTCTGAAAGATTATACTCCCTCCGTTCCAACAGTAATGAGATGGAGGGATACCAGGAGCACCGTATCACGAAAGACATTTTGTACATTTTGTTATGTGAGATTGTGCATTATTTTACTTACCATATATTTATTATGTAAATATTGTATGCACAAATATTAATATTGAAATGCACATTTAACATACACTCCCCCCGTTCCACTATAAATTGCTTATTTATTTTTTCACGATTTTCAATGAAAATGTTTGACCGTAAATATCTCTAGTTACCTATAATAGTTTCGTATAAAAAATTGATACTTAGAAAATACTCCATGATATTTAAGATGAATCTAAAAAGATTTCACATGATATTTTTATTATATATATTAATTTATATTTACGGTCAAAGTTTAAGAAATTGACTCTCAAAAAGCAATTAAGCAATTTATAATGTTACGGAGAGAGTATATTATACACATCCATGATATGCAAGGGGTACTGTACGTTTTAATTTCATTTACATACCTCAAAGGCGATTGCTGCTCGCTCTCAGCAGCCCACACCAGCCCACACCACAACCATCATGTGGGAGGTAAGTCACGGTAGTCCAGCACCAGGACCACTGAGGCAGCCATACTCGGTGCCCACCAGGAAGCCCAAGCAGTCCACTTGGCCCGAAGGCCAAGCTTGGCTCGGGACATTCCCACACGGTGGCGGCCGAGCTTCGAACTCGTGACACATTCAATTCCCACTCAACTCCCAACCACTGGGATACACCCGCGGTTGTTCATTTACATACCTCAAGTTCCATGAGAACATGTAGACATTATTCGTCTTCATGTTCACGTTCGTAGTTTAATTTCTTATTTTCTCTAATCTATTAAATAATCTCCAGTATTTCATAAAATATAATTTGAATGCATATATATATGATTTTCAATTTTTTTTAGTGATGATATAATTCTGATCTTGCATGAAATGTCGGTCATATGCTCATATGCCAATTTTATAAAATTATTTGGCTATTAATATCTTTAATTTGTACATTTAAAATTGATATTAAATATATATATATACACATGCGTGCGTGTAGGGGTGTTCAATTTGCCCGACCCGACCCGTTTTGACCTGGCCCATATGGGCCAGCTCGAGTCAATGTCTCATTTAGGTCGATGTGGGTCGGGTCAAAATAGGTTGGGTCAAAACGGGTTGGGGCGGATTTTGACCCACATCTACCCGTTTTG
>JAULKM010000009.1:12271719-12282415 GCA_032355605.1 Rubia tinctorum
AAAGGTCTTTGTTGCAATATTAAAGTTTTATTATGCAACGTGTAGTAGTTATAAATTTTATAACCCGGTTTATGCAATCCGAAACTTTATCTTCATTTCTTCTAGTTTACACTTTAAATCTTGGTTTTTCCATGACTTATGGAAAGACCATTTTCAAGAGACGCACTCTTAAATTAATTAGAATCATATTTAAAAAAGAAATACTTTTTTTGATTGATTTTGTATATAATTTTTCCATATCTGATTATGTCTGGAATACCTTTTGTATTTAATATATATATGTGTATATATATATATATATGAATATATACAACCACAATTATTCGTGGGTTTTACATTCTATCATGATATTACGTCTTTCTAAATATTCCCTTACTTTCCCAAATTTTCCGTGATGTTTGGATCCAGCACTCATATATAATTTCATAAATCTCCATGAACTTTCTCACCAACTTGACTATGCTTATTTTTAAGTTTAACTGTCCTTGCTTCATATGATAAATTAAAGAACTATATTAAATATCATCAAAATAATAAAAACACTAAAATATGATATTATGAAATAGACATCTTAAGTCTTAACTTACAGTGAAGTACTATTAATACTTTACACAAAATGATTAAGTATCAAAAAAGGTATCATGTGAGTCGTACTCTTGGTAATTTTTTGAGACCTTGGAAAGTTATCTGCAACTACTAACTACTACTTATACGAATATATAATATAAGCTTCCTCTTCTGCTTATAGTAATAATAATAAATAACCAAACATCATCTTCTATATTATCTAATCGTTGAGCATATTAATTTTTTAATTAATGTAAGATTTTATTTTTATTTATTACAATGAATATTTATACTTATAAACTAATTAAACATATATTTAAAATGACAAAGTGTTGGGAAAGATCGTTTTTCCATAATCTTATGGAAAGACGGGATTTAATTACGATAAAAGGTTTTAGTTGCAATATTAAAATTTTATTATGCAACATGTAATAATTATAAAATTTATAACCCGATTCATGCAACCCAAAAATTTTATCTAAATTCTCTCTAATTTACACATTAAACTTTGATATTTACATGACTCAAGAAAATATCGTATTTTAAGAGACAGACTCTTTTAAAATGTACTATATAAACGAGAATTGTCATGATAAGAATAAAATATACTATATAATCATCACAATCGTTAGGCAGTATAAGAGGAGAGAGGAGACGCTAAGAATAAATAATTAAATTTCCAATTGCCACCATATTCTAACCCTATATTTAAGCTTTTAGGGTGAGAGAAATGGGCAGTTTTTAACGTCTTTGTCTCCCCAAGCTTGCTCCCTCTCCTACTTTTCCTCCTAATTCTTCTTCCTCCTCTCCTCTCTCTTTCCCTTTCTCCGCACTCAAAAAATCTCCAAAATCTTGTTTTCTAACCTCTACTCAAATCTAGGGTTTCCCTTTTATCCTATAATATACACAAACCTCAAAACCAACAAAAAAAAACAAAGTTGATTCATTTTTCCTGTTTTTTTAAGCTCCACACTTTGCCAGTACCATTGAAAACCATTTTTCTCGGGTTCTTGATTTTCTGCAATTTGTTATTGCTCCACCTTTTGATGGTGTAAAAACATGGCGGGCTTGGATTTAGGCCCGTCAGGCCGGTATATGCAGCAGCTGCACCGCCCCGATCTGCACCTCCAGAGCGGCCAAGGGAGGTTCGATCACGACGAGGAAGCGAATCAGTACGATGATGAAGATGGAAGCGGCGGCGGCGGAGATGACGGGAACGGGCTCGAGCTCGGAGCTGGAAACTCCGGGTCGGGCGATATCGTCGGGCGAAGGCCCAGGGGCCGCCCACCGGGCTCCAAGAACAAGCCCAAACCGCCCGTGATCATAACCAGAGAGAGCGCCAACACTCTTCGGGCTCATATCCTAGAAGTCGGAAACGGTTGCGACATTTTCGAATGTGTCGCTAATTACGCGCGCCGCCGACAACGCGGAATCTGCATCCTAAGCGGAAGCGGAACCGTCACTAACGTTAGCCTCCGGCAGCCGGCGGCTGCGGGAGCCGTAGTGACACTCCACGGCCGCTTCGAGATTCTGTCCCTGTCGGGGTCTTTCCTTCCGCCGCCGGCTCCTCCCGGCGCCACCAGCCTCACCATCTTCCTCGCCGGCGGGCAGGGGCAGGTGGTTGGGGGCAGCGTCGTCGGGGAGCTGACCGCGGCCGGGCCTGTTATCGTCATCGCTTCTTCCTTCTCCAACGTCGCCTACGAGAGGCTGCCCTTGGATGAAGATGATGATCAGCTTCAGATGCAGCAGCCTCCTGTTCCTCAAGTCTCCGGCGGTGGCGGCGGTGGAGGTGGAATGAGTGGCGGAGGGTTCGGCCCGGACCCGACTTCCGGGCTTCCGTTCTTTAACCTGCCTCTGAACATGCCGCAGATGCCTCAGTTCTAGGAGATGTGGAGGAGGACGAGGATTCGCGAATGATCCATGAAATGTTGTGTTTATTCAGGTGAGGAAATTAATTTGTAAGAATTCTTGATCATTCTTCTTCTCCTCTTTCTTCTCTTTTAGTGTTTGTAAGGGTAATTTTCTGGCTTTTTTCCTTCTTATTTTGGGGTTTTTGTAACATTAGTATTTATGGAAATATTGGTAGCCAATTAATTCCCTCTTTCTGTTTTTCATCATGTTCTTTTTATAAGAAATGGTTTGCCAAATTTATCATCAGATGTTGAGATTAATGTTTGAATGTCTTCCACTCCATATATAACCAACTTTAAGCTTTTACACTAGTGCTTGTGATTATTAATATAGTCTTGAATTTCTAACAATGCTTGCTTTCAGAATTGTGGATACTATATTAATACTTCTAGTTCTTAGTAAAGAAATGTGTTCTGAGAAGGATTCTTTTTGTTGAATGAGTTGTCATAAGCATGAGCAAACATTAAATCTCTGATTTATCTAGGAGATCTCTATTTTTTGGGAATTGATCCATTTATATTTTTTTTTACTGAAAACCATGCTTCTTCTTCCTCAGTCATTACTCACACAGTACTGGAATCCATGGAAATTAAATAAGTGTCCCAATTTTTACTGTGCCTCCATGTGTAACACAAATCAAGTTTTACAACATTGTTAAACAAAGTTCGTGTTTTCATTTGACTTCTTGGTCATATGCCAAAATAGAGGCGAGTTATAAGTTTTTGAATAAATTACTTCTTTGAACTTTCAAACCGGCGGCCATCATCAAAGTATAGTCAACAGCAGCCATATGCACATATACAACAAAAGTTCTGACATTTTGATGAAGGTTCAAAGTTCATACAGATTTTTGGTCAAACTTTGTATCTTATATCCTCTCTGAACCTGAGATAAGACAGATTCAACTTGCTCTTGTTTGATGAATCACTTTGTAATTTGTAGGAAAAGAAACAATATTAATTTTACATTAAATCTCTTCTTCTTCTTTTTTTAAATAAAAGATTACAGTTGAATCTCTTTGCACTATTGTAATTGGATATCAAAGTGTAGCATCTCATGGTCATGAAGGGTCTTTCTTTCTTTAAATTTCCCAGTTGCTGGCCTCATTATATGATCCTTATTTCTGCAAACACAAGGGATACCAGCCTTAAACTACTGCTTCAAACTAGAGCTAAGCTAAAATATTGGTTAAACCTTTGAAAAACATTGTCTAAACCCTGAAAACCGTTGGGTTAGATCTAATGCAACCTCTCCTCAGTTAATATTTAACATTTTTAGTGCCAAAAGCAACACTTTTAAGAGTATTGCATTAACCTTAGTTTGTCGCTGATTTCAAGGGTTTATGATGAACTTCTAGGGTTTATGGATCTCAACTTATATAGGCTCTGTTGGCAGATCTGTGTTTATAAGCAAATCTGGTTTATTTTGAAAGTAGGGGTTGACCAGTTTCTGCATTTCCCCCAAAAATAGCTTCTGCTTCCAAAATAAGCTATTTTTTAGCACTTTACCAAAAACTAAAAAGTGTTTTGCTTATAAATAAAGCAGTTTATAAGCTCTGTCAAACAGAGCCATAATCCCCTGTCCCAGACTAAGCGGCACACTTACTATTTGTCAGTCTAACACTGCCAAACTTTAACCACATATTCAAATAGATGTTTAAACAACACTATTATTATATGTGGTATTATTGGATTCGTCGTAGTAAGCAGTTTCTAAATATCGACTTTTTATTTGCCGTTATTATACGTAGTTAAACGTATTAATAGTCAAACATGTTTCTTGAAAACCATGAAGATTTTGTGAAGCTGAGTCTAAAGTTATCGTCGGAATTTTAACATTAAAAACAGTTACAAATGGATGAAGTGCATAGGAAGTGATTGTTAGTGCTCTTTTAATTTGTTTATAATTTGGCTTTTGAGGTAGCTTATTGATGTAAGAAACATATATTCAGCTAGATTTTGGATAAGTTGTTAATGGTATAATATAAACAGCAGCAGAACCATGGAAAGAAAAGCAATGGCCGGCGGGCAGTTAAAAGTCTTGAGAATGGCTTTCTTTCTGCATTAGGAAGCCACATCCAATGGTGATTGTGAGCTTCAGATTGACAAAAATGCGAAACCCTACTTTTATACGTATTTGCAAACTTTTGATAGTTTATAAACCTAGGACAATGCTCTTTTTTAAGAACTAAAGCAGATGATGTTCCATGGATCAATTCCCTTCTTGAAGAATTTTCAAGAAAAGAAAACCCTTCTTGAACAAGACCTTGATTTTGGTAGTTAAACAATATACTTCTAGGCGACATTGTCTTCGTACTTCTTCCTTCCGTCCCGGCTCTATTTGCACCACATATATTATTACGATGTTCAAGAAAAATGTTTGACCATTCATATGTTTACCTATGTATAATAACGACAAATGAAAAATAAAAAGTTGATAGCTAGAAACTACTTTTTACTATGAATTCAACAATATCATATACAATAATAGTGTTGTTTTCAAATATGCAATCAAATTTTGATAGAGAATAGTGTCAAAAAAGTAATGGTGCAAATGGAGTTGGGATGGAGGGAAAACTACAAATGTTAAATGGTACTATTATTCTCATAAATGACATTGTTCTTCTCAATTTAACCGTAGTTCAATTCAGTTCCCTTATTTTAATTCAGTTGAGATCAGACGAAAAGAGTCATTCTACTCTTTTCCTAATCTAAAATAATATTATAAATATTTTATATCTCATGCAAGTATTGGTCTTACTTAATGTAGTGCTATGAATTTTCGGATGTATAGATAATGCATTTAATTAATAAACTGTGTACTAGATCGACCTCTTTATTCTCCACTTCAGAAATATAAGATGCAATGTTGAATAGGTGAAAAAAAGTGCGAGCATTTTGCTAATTTTAAAAGATCCCTTGCTGCACTTTCACAAAACTAGTATCATGTGGAAGTGAGATTATTATAATGTGATTTATTAAAAGTTAGCTACGACATTATTTTAATATGCACTTACTGTTGTCAAGCTTCGAGGAAATGTTTATCTTTTCCTTTTTGTGGTTTTCCAAGTTCTGTAGACCTGGGCGTGGTGTGTTTAGTCTAGTATAACCAAGCAAACTAAAGTTATCATCATCAATTCTTTTAGTGTATAAATTTGATTATTTAGTTTTCTTAATTACATCCATTATATAAAATATGACTAAAGGAGTAAGAAACCATGACCATGGCACCTTTCAAAATAGTTTAATTTGGTAGATAATTATAACTTCAGCTCTTCTTAGTAATATTATCAAGAAGTCAACTGAAAATGCAGCTAGGCTGCGTTTAACAATGTTGTAAATTAATGTGTGTTATATATGAAGGGACAGTAAAATGATTGAGGACTCAAACTTTGTTGGAGGGTGAGTGTTTGCAAGTTTAATAGTCCCATGTCCAATCGAATCTGAACATTTTTTTGTAAAATTTTTCAAAACACGTTTAACCATAAATTTCAATTGGTATACAAGCAACAATATCATTATGTGTGTTATTGCTAGATTCTTTGCATCATGTATTTTATAAACATCATATTTTAATATATCATTCATATATCTAACTAAACTTATCAGTGGTCAAATATGTCACGAGAAAGTCGACTGAAAAATATGCAAATTCAGCTGGGATGGAGGGATTACTTGTATACATAACACCATCACACACTTTATGTTAATTTATTTCTAAAAAATCATCACTCTTTTTTTTATGATACAAGTATTGAAAAATTAATCCATTGCACTGATTAAGATAACATAAAAGCATAAACCATAGAAACGAAATTTAACGTGGTTCATCAAATATATTGGCTAACTCCACGAAAAAATTTAATTTTATTATTCAAATGGGTCAGAAAGATTACATATATATTGAATTACGTCACGTAGACCACCCCCCCCCCCCCCTCCCCACCACCATATTACAAATTCAGAAGGGGTTACATTTTTTTCACACTCTTTGAAGAACTCCCTAACTCTTCCTCTATTTATAAAAGTTCAAGTGCAACCCTAGAGTTTTCCAATTCATGATCCAAACTCTTGAATTCCTTAATATAAGCCACCCCTGAGTTCCTTGTTCATGAATCAAACCTTGAGTTCCTCATTCATGATTCAAATCTTGAGTTCTTGATTCATGAACCAAAGACTCTTACGTAGTCAATATTCGTTAACTATTTTTAAAATTTGAGGAGAAATATCAACAATCCCCCCGATTCAAAAATCCCAAAAATTATAATAAAAATATTTTTACTCGTTTATTTATTCTTTCATCTCCATACAATTATTTTTCATGTATTTTAATTTGTACAAAAGGTTATTCAAATAGTACTCTCTCTGGTCTCTTGTTTATGACCTCCTTTGACCTTACCTTTTTCCATGATATGCTTGATTGGAGATAAATTTGGTTGTATGCAATAATTGACATCATGTTAGATGTCTTTAAATTCTCTGTAACGTGTAATTTCTGAAAAGTAAAATTTTACAATCCGTTATTGTACACAACTAAAATTATCGATGGTCAAATATACCTTAAATAAATAGGTTATTATTTGTACAAAGAAATCATTTAAAATATTATTTGTCTAATGTAAATAAAAAAATGAGATTGTAATTATATATATATATAATTGCATATAATAAATACATACTACATATAGCATTAGTGGTGTCAATTCGGGTAATCGTGTCGGGTTAGAAATGGTTCGGGTTAAAACAGGTCGGGTAAAAATATGTCAATTTTTAGTTTCTGGATCGTGTCGGGTTACTGTCGTGTCGAGTTCATACGTGTTGGATTTTTTTCTCGTGTCGGATTCAGTCGGGTCGGGTTGCTGTCAGGTCAATTTAAAATGGGTCTATTATTTTCTTCGGGTTCGAGTCAAGTCGGGTCGGTTTATTGTCGTGTCGGGTTATTGTTGTGTAATTTTTTTACTCGGGTTAGATCAGGTCGGGTTGGATTGAATCGGGTTCTTTTTGGATCAAGTTCTTTTTGGGTCGAGTTAATGTCATGTCGTTATTTGTATGAATTGATTTGCAGTCGGGTTTGATCATAATAGTTACTTTTTATTATGTTTCATATTGGATTCATGAATATTTGGTTCATTCTAGATCGGACGTCGACCTGCCATCAATGATCAACCGACTTTCAAAATCGTTCACTTCTTTTGTTGACATTAACTATAATTAAGTTGATTTAAATTAATCAATGATCAACATTTATTGACCTAATATAAATAAGAACATAAATGTTTGAATAACGAAAATCATGTATTTTGGAGCAATGGATAATGAGGAAATACAATTTTGGGTCACATTGTAATTTTCCAAAAATGTGTACAAGTAATCAATGTTGACTTTGGGCCCTTCCGTTCACCAATACATGCCCAAATAGCAAAGTCACAATTGTATATTATTCAATTGAATTTTTGTGTCGCCAATTTCGTGATTTGACAATTCCAAATTTCTTGAAGGGACCTAAGTGCAAAAAGTAAAAAGTTTACTCGTAACTCCAAATTGAAATCCGCAATGGAATATTTATCATTGATCGGGCACAAGAACATATCCGTAATTCTTTCCGATTTCTCTTCTTTACTTCTATGTAATCAACTCTAAGTTACTCTAAAACATTTACTAGCGCTTTCTCACAATTCACCAATTTTTTTATTTAATATTTTTTATATTTAGGTAAGAATAACAAAAATCATGTGTTTTGGAGCAATGGATAATGGGGAAACACAATTTTGGACCACAATGTAATTTTTCAAAATTGTGTACAAGAAATCAATGTTGACTTTTGAGGCCCTTCCATTCATCCATACATGTCCAAATTGCAAAGTCGCAATCGTATTGTTAGACTAAATCAATTAGAAGATTAGATTTGATCCTATTTTGTTTAAGAGTTATATTTGGACTCTTCTACCTTCACGGGAAATCATTCTTTCAATAATTCACTACAAGAAAATTGCTTTTAGTGACAGACTGATTCTGATCACTAAATGTGAGAATTTCGTCACTAATGACTTTTGGTGACCAAAATTGGGTTGTCACTGATTGGTCACATTATCTCCGTCACAAAAAGTCCTGGTGACGACTTTTTTCATTTGGTCACGGCGACTGATTTTAGTGACCAAGTATTTTTTGGTCATAAATATTTAGTGACAGAATGTATTCGTCAATAAAATAGTCACCAATAAACCAAAAACGGTCACAAGTTTTTTGCGCTAATGACCAAAAAAATTGTCAAAAGAAGTTTCGGTGACAAAATTTATTTAGTCACTAAATATTTAATGACCACTAACTTTTAGTCACTAAAACACTTGATGACCAATAATTTGTAGTCACTACAAAAATAATGACCAAAAACTTCGAGTCACTATATAATTAATGACGAATAATGTTTGGTCATTAATAATTTGATGACCAATAATATTAGTCACTTAGTGGGTCACTAAAGTGAATTTTCATCCAATCACTTTAAAGTATTTAGTGGCGAAAAAAGTTACCGATTTTTTTAAAAAAATCCTCACCAGTTATGATAACAGCGACCAAATTGTACGTCTGAAATTTGGTCATTACATTCAGATGATGACCATATTAAGAATCAATTTTTTGTTTAATAATAATAGTAATAATAATAAAATCAAACATAAATAAAGAAATTCTTTCTTAACATAAATAGCACACCAATATTTTATAGCTAAAATTACAATATTTGATTACATTTAACACTAATAATATATATGGCTGGTACATTAAAAGCGAGAGCAACCATGGCGGGTTCTTACTTTTGAATTTACAGCACCATTGCACCGTGCATTACCTCCATATAATCAAGCAACATTCATCCAAAAGTTTCCCACCTGATGCCATGATTTAACTTTCACCACCCTCGTAGCTGAAAATGCCCTTTCCAAGGTACGGGCAGCAATAGGAAGAACCAAACACAGTTTTAAGAGCATATAAGTGCACCAAAGGAAATGTACCATCTTTTTTTGTTTCCACCATCTCTTTAGCTAGACCACTAATGCTTCTCAATTCGAAATATCTGCTCTCAGATCTCACATCAGCAATAAACGTATCAACTTCACTATTTAGTTTAAGAATCTCCACTTCAGAGAACTTCTTAGGATAGAATTTAGCAAGGCGAATCACCTTTTGATGCAAATAATTATAGCACATACCAGATAAACAAATCCATAAATATAGGAAACAACATTATGAAATAATTTATTACTGCTTCCGGTTGGATAGTATACTTGCCATATTTTTTTATTTATAAATTAAATAAAAGCATAACCAAATGAAAAATTCTGTTAATTCTTACACACCAACTTTGCTAAAATTCTAATTTAATGCTTCAAGTTTTGTCTGAGAATCATGCACTTGCTTTTCTGCACTAACCAAGGATCATAATAACCCATAAACTTCTTTTAAAAATTATATCAAAACAATAGTAATTATCAACATCTATAAGAAACTCATAAATCATAACATCAATTAGAAACCCAAAACTCAACATCGATTATCATTCAATCTAAACTACTAGTGTAACATTGATAGTTCAGTATCCATGCACCCTGAGATAGATAATTCAGAAGCAGTTATACTAAAGAAATGGAGTGAATTGTAACTTGTAAGGGATTGAATGAGATACCTCAATCTCAATCCAGCTGACTGAAGGTGAAGCAGGTTGAGAGTGTTTCACAGTTTTCGTGAGCAAGAAACTGAACAAACTAAAAACCTTCCCTTCTTTCGCTTATCTACCTGACCATAGCATACCATGGCTAAGTTATACTGATCAAATCAAATGTCGAGCACTCAAACTTCAAAAAATCACAACTTTAAGTGTTTAGCGCAAACTTACAAAAAAAAGTGTTTAGCTTACTAATTAACCACCAAAATGTTGTCCAATCCTATAATATAAATCCTTCACATAGTAAACTTCAAATAAAAAACTAAAACCTCAACTCCACTAATCAAAGTGAGAATCTCTCAATAATATTTTTTCATTTTTTAACAAATTTGAAGGCCCTTTTAAAACAAAGGAACGATGATGAAAGTAATGGACTAAAGATCTTCAAGCATAAAAGAGACATAAGTCAAGTTGGGAGGTCGTCGCCGTACCTCTCAAAGATACTATTTTAAAGCCCAATATGCTTACTAAATACAACTAAGTAGATAGTTGGCAAGTC
>JAULKM010000009.1:12298244-12313043 GCA_032355605.1 Rubia tinctorum
AGCGGAAAAACTATTGAGCTTGATGATGTTACTTTCCATCAATGTGTAAATTTGACAAGATTTAACTCAGAAAAGACAGTCAGCTTTGTTCCTCCGGATGGTGAATTTGAATTGATGAAGTAAGTTTTGAGACCTTTGGTGAACTAACTGTTCAGTTGTATTGAATGGACTGCAGTTTTATCAGAAGTAAATTTACATCTGCGTGCTTTGTTGTTAATTATGTGTGATAACACCGTGTCCTGTTTTTCTGATGTTGACATTGATCTTCACGACCTTCAAATTATATTGTAATATATGACTGCCTGAGAACAGATTAAAACTAGATTTTGGGGCTGTTTGCTTACAGGGGCATGCACATATGGTGGTTGATCAACATATTTGTAGCTTAAAACTCGAGTAAAGCATCTTATCACACATATGCCTGTGTACATTTCATTTATTTGAGCCTTAATATTTCCTAGAGTATACTCTTATGGAAGGATGGGGACACCCAAATTATGTAGTGCTACTTCCATGCCTCTCATATTTAGTCTTGTTCGAATTAGATCACCGATTTAATTGGCCTTGCAGTTCATGACATGTGAAAGCATTCAACTTTTGTTATGCACTTTTGGTGATGAGTTCCGAGTTCAGTTTTTCTGTTCCTTTTGCTCCCTTTTCAAGTGGTGGTGATCATGGGTGAACTATTTTTTCTGAGCTGGTTTTTAGTTGGTCTTGTACTCTCGTTAGCAGTTTTGCCACAAGTCTGTGCTGCAATGTTACAAACTTAGTGCGCAAGTCTTTAGAGTTGTACTTATGTCTCTCTGAGTTCTTCATATTGTGAACTTCTTTTATGTTGTACTTTTATAGCTGCGTCCCTTTATTTAGTATGTTATATATATATATATATATAAATCTTTGCATGTATTTTATTGTAGGTATCGCATCACTGAAGGAGTGAACCTTCCTTTCCGAGTATTACCCACTATCAAGGAACTTGGCCGCACGCGCATGGAAGTGAATGTTAAGGTTTGTCAGCACAGTTGATGCAAAAAAACCGTGCTCTTATAATTTGGTCTAATCTTCTGACCATGATTTTCAGGTTAAGAGTGTTTTTGGTGCTAAAATGTTTGCGCTCGGAGTTGTAATTAAGATTCCTGTTCCCAAACAAACCGCAAAAACAAGTTTCCAAGTCACATCAGGTCGAGCGAAGTACAATGCATCCATTGACTGTTTGGTCTGGAAGTGAGTAATACAACTCAGTTTTTAATACATTTTTTTCTCTTGAAAACTAGTTCCATAGATTTTTTTAAAAAAATCTATACTCTCTCTATGGAGTGGTTTAGTGTAATTGGAATGATTACTATCCAATGTGCTAAAATTGCACTGTTAGGTATCTCTTGATAGAGTCCCCCTCCATTCCTCTCTATAGATAGCATCATATGACCTATTAGTTTCACTTGTTTACGCTCTTTTTATTGGACCTTACAGGATAAGAAAATTTCCTGGACAAACTGAGCCCACGTTAAGTGCTGAAGTGGAGTTGATATCCACGATAGCTGAAAAGAAGTCATGGACCAGGCCGCCTATTCAGATGGAATTCCAGGTGCTTAACTACTTTTCAAGTTCTAACATCCAAATCTACAATGCTTGTTGGTTCAGTAATCCTGAAAATGTCACTCCCTTGTTTAAGGAAAATTCAGTTACTTTACATGCAAGTTGCTGAATGAGTAATTCAATACATTTCATAGAACCACCCGCGAGTATGCTGTGCACATTAAGGTTTTAGCTGTCGGTCATTATTAAGCTTGTGCCAAGCAAAGTAACACAATACTACTCTCAGAACAATCAGATACCTGTTTATCAATCTGGTTTTAGTGAAATGCCCTTTCTAATTTTCCGGTTCTCACGTATGTCCAAGTGTGCAATAGTTTCAAGGAAACAGAATAAAGTGCAGAATATTCAGTGTCAATCTGGTTTCGAGTCCCAATCGAATCTTTCATATAATTCTAATCTGCGGAGGTTGCCTGCAGGTTCCCATGTTCACAGCATCTGGATTGCGCGTCCGTTTTCTCAAGGTACGCTTTTAACCAAACTGATTATCACAGTGATTTCTTCGCTTAGGAAAATCACTAATCATAGCTGATCGTTTTCGCAGGTGTGGGAGAAGAGTGGGTACAATACCGTGGAGTGGGTTCGTTACATTACAAAGGCTGGCTCATATGAAATTAGGTGCTAGATAAAACCCAGAAGCCAGAGTCCCGGTGTGATTTTATAAATTTTATTTTTCCCCAATAGGTGATGTGCGTTTGAGGGGGGAGTTGTTTTAGGCTTGTATTCTCTGTGTGATTGTATTATTCCCAAAGATTACCTACGCGATTGATAATCTTCTAGCCATTTCCCCTTTTTATGCTTACTAGCTTGTTGCATATGAATCTCTCAGTTAACTGAGAAAGTGTTTGTCCGCTTACTGCGTACTTATTTGATGGAATGAAGCTATTTTTATTTACTGTAGATTGGTAAAATTGTTTTTGTGTTCTACATCTAATAATGAGCTCTGGCATTGAGTTTTCTTTGTCTCCACCGTTTTACATATTATTGCACTATAAAGTTGGGGGAAAATCCAAGTTTTCTTTCTCCCAGTATCCAAAAAAATATGTAAAATAATTGTTCCATGCAATCGATCATCATCCTCACATCTTTTTAATGAATCTTACGTAAATTTAAGACACGAGTACACAGATGGTTTATACAGAGATTAGAGGAATATTTTTAAAATAAAAAATTATTCAGTAGTAAAGTTATATAATTAAAGATCGAAAAATTAAAAGGATGATACAGTTAATGAGGTGTTAAAATGTACCCACACTTAAATTTTTTGTACATAGAGTCCGTTTCTTGAAAGACGATCTTTCCATAAGTTATGGAAAGACCAAGGTTTAAACTGTAAATTTAAAGAAATTAAAATAAAATTTTTGGGTTGTATTAATCGGGTCATAAACATATCACTCTTAAATGTTGCATAGTAAAATTTTAATATTTCAACTAAAACTTGTTACCTTTCTATAATTTCAATTCAACTCTGTCTTTCCACATGCCTATGGAAAAATGATATTTCCTAAGATTTTGCCTTGTACGTATATGGAAATAGATGATTTATTTTTTAAAAAGCAACTTTTATTAAATTGCCTATACTTTAGATCAATCGTAACAAATTTTATTTCTATAATTTTAAAGGCGAGATTATAACTATTTATATTTTGAAATGTATTTTTAAAATTATAAGACTCCAATAAATGTAAACATACACCAAATTTTACATTAGTTATATTAATCATAAAATGATTCATCTAACCATTAAGAGTCCGTCTCATGAAAGAAGGAATTTTCATAAATTATAGAAAGATCAATGTTTAAACTGCAAATTAGAAGAAATGAAGATAAAATTCCGGTTGCATTAATCAGGTCATAAACATATAACAACTGCACGTTGTATAATAAATTTTTTATATTACAATTAAAATATTTTTGTCTTTCCAACACTTTACCGACAATTAATCGATTTAAAACAAAATTCAGTGAAATTTTAATTCGAAAACGAAAGAAGAAAGGGAAAACCCAAAATGACAGCTTCAGGAAGGCCAAAACCCCAAGTCTTCTTTACTTTTTTCTTAAACTTAATTCAGAAAACCATTTCTCTTGCAAAGTCTCTCGTCCCAACCCTTCGTCTTCGTCATTGTCAATTTTACATTCCGAATATACCCTCCCCCTCCTACCAAAATTTCCCGCCGAACCGCCGCCGCCGGCGAACTGTTACTCTCTGCAATCCGAAGTGCATAGACACACAGTGGAGAAACGATGGGGTTTTTCAAAAAAATAGGGTCTCTCTTCGGGATCGGCAGAGATGAAGCTGAAGACGATGACGACCACCAAAACGACGTCATTCCTGGTATGATTCCAGCTCACAACCTCCCTCGCAAAGGCTTCAGTGTCCCCGTCCAGGTCCCCACCGCCGACAGGCCCCTCGGCCCCGTTCTCGTCCCCTGCACCACCGGCAACGGCGGCGTTCAGGTTAAGCTTATTTTCCTTTTTTTAAACCGAATTTATTAGCCTAAAGTCAACGCTGCATTTAGATACTAGTTAATTTCAGTTTTGTGCCACTTCTGAGTGTTACCTTATCTATATGCTTATGAAAGTGGACGAAATCACGAAACATTGTGGGTGATTGATAATGTTTAGGACAAGTAGTATGTAACTACATTGTTAGATTTATCATATCGCATATTTTCACAATGTTTGCTCTGGATAGTTTTCAATTTATCCTTAACAAAAGGTATTTATAGGTAAACATCTTTTGAGTTAAATGTGGAGAGCCAAAGTTTGGAGTTTAAGTTGAGACTGAGGTAGTGGATAGCCGATTGTCATCTGATACATAATTGAATATTGAGTAAGCGTTAGATACATTGTCATCTGATACGTAATTGAGCGAGAGTTGGACATTTCACGCGCTATACCTATTTAGAGGACCATCTTCGATGCATAATTGCTCATTTATGTGATGGCCTTCATCAACTGCTTGTTTGTATATCAATTTTACCTCTGCCAAGGTTGACTTCCATTAATAACAGTGATTTCCTTTCTTTCATCTGCTGTCTGCATTTTATGAATTGTTATACAAGTTATTTCTTGGTTAACTGCATTAGGCCTTTAGGATCCCTCATTGTTAAATTTAAATTTTGAACTGGGATGGTTTACATATAGATATTTCTTGAGAAACTTGCTGTTAAAGATCCTGAAAGGTGAAATATGGATCAGCTTGGATATCTCTTATTACCTTACTACCATTTTTGATCTTCCAATGTACTTCCGAGGTGTCTAACAGTCCCCTGTTAAGTACTACCATTTACCTCAGGTTTCTAGACATTTTATTCCTTAGTATTTTTGAAAGTTGAGCCTCTTCTTATGTTTGTTGTTGTCACAATGTATCTGGGCAGTGGTTGTTTTACTATGAATAGGACTTCCAGCAGGTGTTGGTGCTCATGCACATTACGCTTTTTGTCAAGTGGGGTTTTCTGCTATCCACAGTGTATTTTCAACTACCGTGATTGTAGAAAATTTAGATAATGTTTAGAGAGATGATCTTCAATGAACTGTGGAATAGCTAAGAAGCTACAAAAACAGGTCAAGTAGGTGCGAGATTCCCAACATTTAACTTCTGACATTTCTAGTCAGTTTCAGCATTGTGCAGTTCTACCAAATATATTTTCCTACTGTGTAAATGACTCTAATGAGTATGTCCTCTGTGTGATAACTCTGAGTCTGAGTGGCTGAAAACTTGTTCCTTAAAGTTCCTGTTAGTTAATAACTGCATGTTTAGATCTTCACTCCCTCGAGTATTGAATCTACCTATTATGATGTCAAGATAGCATGCTTTGCAATTCATATCCATTTATGCTTTCACCTTATCGATTCTTGAATGGGTTGTGTGCAGGGATTCGAATGGTATGCTAAGCGACTGAGAATAGATGAAGATGGAGATGTTGCAGATGAGTTTATCATTGAAGCCTCGCCAGACAAGTTCGTGCAAGCCGAACTTCATTACAAGGCTCCACCAAGGTTCGAAGTACAGTACAACACAAGACCGGTCAAAGTAAGCAATCTAGCACGCTCCCAAAACGGAAAAATCCAGATGTCTATGGAATCCCAAGGTAGATTGGAATGGATGTAAGCTAATTTGCTGTATGAAACAATGGTTGAATCCCTGGCTCAGTTTGGCACTGACAGATACGTCCTTCCCCTCTACCTCTGTAATTTATGTCTCTCTTGTGAACTTTTAACAGCATAAAGCTTTATAGTTGCATCCCCTTGCTGTTTGTTCTCTGAAAGTAATTATTAATGGCAAGTTTATCTGGGATTGTGAAGCAGTATGATATGAGTTTCAAATCCTCTCACTACATTTTTAGTTGAAAACCTCAAGTATACAAGTTGATGTATGTTTCTCATTCCTCGTTACATTTTAGTTAAAGAGTATAATTTAGCAAGAGAGGGCTTTGAAGAAGTGGTGTAGACAGAGAAACTCATGTTTTGATAAGCATAGGTTTACTACTACAAACATCATCATCTTGAAGTTGTAGAACATTAAGATAAACAAAAAGTGGGAAGCCACCACCTAGGATACAGTAGTTCAAGAAACCTAGATGTACTTATTATTTCCAGGAGGGTGGCCTCCTGGGGCAGTAGGATAAGTGGTAACTGGAAGCCCGGTCATGGGATCGACGGCCGGAGCAGTAGTTCCGGCTGGGATATGGTGCCCTCCCACCCTAGGATCACGGGGATGAAGATGGTGATGGCGATGGTACTTCCTGTCCAGCTTGTCTTCTAAGATCTCGGCTTTCGTCTCGTGCAGCTTCATCCTGGCCCCATTCTCCTTCACTTTCTCTAGCTCTTCCGCTATCTGCCGTTCTTCCTTGGTTCTCGCCACTGCCTTCGCTGCCTACACAGAATGAAGCAGCATCATAAACGCGACTCTGGGAATCAAAGTCATGATAACAGTATTAGAAACACGACTCTGGAAAATTAGTTGAGAAAAAAAACCTTTTCTTCAGTTTTGGCTCTGAAGATATCAGCCTTCTCCTTGGCGACAGCCGCTGCGTTCTTCACGTTGTCTGACACGCTATGCATTTTGTTCTTCTTCCTTAATTCTCTGTGTGAAAATGGTTTTTTTATAGAGTGCGGGAGTCGGTGTTCGATGACACGTTGGTACCTATCGTGTCATCTTGCATGCAAGTCGTGGTCATGTTTCTTTCTTCTTTATTACATGTCTATCAAGTTTCGGATAAACTATAAATCAATCTTTCTTTGGTGGCAGATTAAAATATCATACCTATTACCTAGTACTTGTTGGAGAAAGTAAAACAGACGCTGTAAGTTGAACGTGACACGATGATATATTGATATTCATATGCCTCGAGTTTCTAATCCATCAACCGTTGTATTGAGGCAACTCAATTAGCACCATCCTGGTGCAACTCAAGTAAAATCGTTTCTAATGTTGATGATGGAAATATTTAAGGATTGAATAGCTTGTCTTAATTAATTTTTTCTACGTTCATGTAATTTCTATAACAACAAGATATGAGATGATTCTATTTATACAAAATCGTTATAACCAATGACTTAAAGTGGTAATAAGAGTGTAATAAAATGGGATGATCCCATTTACAAAAACGCGTTAAGTAATAAAATTTTAAGCAAGGATCTAAGTGGCAATAAAAAAGTGAATAAAAGTCTCAAGTAGTAGCAATAATAATATTCTAAGTACTGAGCTAAGTGACATTAAAAAAATAGCAAGCTCCATTTGATCTCTTCAAACTAAATCCACCAATTTAAGGAAGTGTCCACCCCGAGCCAACACAGTAGTTAGATGCGATTAACCATACAAAATTTAATCCAACTAGATTTCCGATTAAACAATCAAAACCAAAGAAAATCTATCTTCCCGCTAATTATTCATTATATCTCTAATTAACTCGTTCAAATCCCTCACTAAACTGGGAGACTTCACCTAGTCTTTCAATTTCCGAAAATGCTTTACTGAACAGTACTCGAAGTAATGATACGATGTTTAATATAACACCAGACAAATATATCCAAATGAATTAGAATCCTACGTATAATAATAATAACTAAACATTTGATATTTATAAAATACATGTTATAATGAATTCAACAATATCGTATACGATAAAATTGTTATTCATATATCCAGTCAAAGATGCGGTCAAACTTTTATTGAGAATAATACTAAAAAAATAAGAGTGCAAATAAATATAGGACGAACGGACGGAGTAATAAAAATAGTCTTCTCTTTTTTCTCTCTCAATAATGTGAGGGACATAATGTTTTAGGAGGGGCAAACTTAGTTTATTGAAGGATTTTCTTAAACGGGAGGATGCATAAATGATGATTTCAATCAGTTAATTTAATCCAAACTAGTATGATGAATTACTGTAACCACTTTAACTACGTTTGCGCGAACAGCGCCACACAACATAATATCATCACCTTATCACAATGGACATCCTCCACTGTAACGCCACCTCCTCCTTCTCCGTTGAGATTCCGAACTACCGTCGCCGCCGTCACAATTCTTCAGTCTCCGTCGCGTACCCTGTCAAAACGTCCAGATTGCCTAGGAAAACGACGTCGGAGCTTCAGGCTTCCGTTTCAGTACCCGCCGACGTCAACGGCTCCGCTTACTCCACTGCTCCAGTAGCGTCGCACAAAGTAACCGTTCATGACCGCCAACGCGACGTCGTATACGAGTTCCTCGTCCCCGAGGTACATTCATCCGATTCAGCTGTATAATGTGTTTTTGTTTTTATTTTTAGTTATTTTTTGCTTGAATTCTAGCATTAATTTGTGTATGTTTTGATTCTGGAGCAGGATCAGTATATATTGCATACGGCAGAGGCGCAGGACATAAGTCTTCCATTTGCTTGCAGGCACGGTAGTAATATCTGAGTTCCTGCATTTATGTTTCGAGATCTGTGTGTGCTTATCCTTAAAAATGATTGAATTTTGGGAATGGTTGTGTTATGGATGAGATGATGGTGATATAATTTTATCGGTTTGATGGCAGCTATGATAAAATTGTGAATGATGGCTGATCGTCCTCTCATTCCCAAATTATACGTTTTTGAAAGCTTAGTGATCAAAGTTGGGACTGAGTTGCAGTACAATGACCAGATTTATACTCTACTAATGAAATCTCAATAGTATTGAATTTTCGCTTTTGCTTTGGTTGAATTGTCTGATCTTTTCTTTGTTTATGCTGATTATCGATTGTCATTATAACCATGGAGTTTTAGTTCTTTAGTTGACTGTACTTAGTTACAGGATTGATGATACGGAAATTGCGACATTGATATCTTTTTTTTTTCCTGTAAACATATATTTGTTTGCCGAGAATGAAATGATGCAAACAGTATGATGGCATCATTCAGTGTGAATTCTGTCTGATCATTCTATGTGCAAATGTTTAAGGATTTACCGACATGAAATTATAAATGATATCGATATCTGTCCTTCTAAAAACTAAGCATACCTGGTTTGGTTGCTGAGAATGAGATGTTGCAGAAAAAATAATGATAGCCTATATGATGGCATCATTCAGTGTGAATTCTGTCTGATCATTCTTGGTAACACTTCAAATATTTAGGGAAAATTGAAAGTAACTGAGAGTTGATATTTTTGTTGAGTTGGATGTATGCTTTAAGAAATTGCAAATGAGTTTGCCATCTTTATTACTGAATGCATTTTGTTGGCAAGATTAAAATGACATTTTTCTGTTGCAAAATCTCTTTAATCATTCTGTTTGCTTAAAGTTACCTGCATATGTGGGCACACGTAAGTGCCATCCACAGCATATTTGAACGGTTTTCTCATTTCAGACATCCTTTCTTTGCTTGAATTAACTCTATAATGTATAGATGCAGTTAGTTCCAGTCCTTTTTATAAGATTTCCCCCTCTAAATGTCCAAAAGTTTCTTACCTTTTGGCAGGCTGTTGCACTAGCTGTGCTGTCAGAGTAAAATCAGGCCAACTCCAGCAACCAGAGGCATTAGGAATATCAACTGAATTGAAATCCCAGGTAGGTTACTTGTCATACTTTTTGGGGACATGTATGCTTGTTTGTGGTATGCTTATAATTTTCACTAAGCAGCGTAAATCTAAGACTGCCCATTTTTCTCTTCTATCTCGTTGAAGGAAACAAAATCAATGTACTGTTTCTAATTATTTGGATGCAGGGCTATGCACTTCTTTGTGTTGGTTACCCGTCTTCTGACCTTGAAGTAGAAACACAAGATGAGGATGAGGTATGTGAACTGAATTTGTCTCAGGTGGAATGCCTCGGTTATTGTTATGGCAGTTGGAATTCTGAACATTTCTCTGTGTAGGTATATTGGCTCCAATTTGGAAGATATTTTGCCCGTGGACCGATTGTAAGTTCTTCCAGTTCACCCTTTTTCTCAAACAAGGAACCTAATCAGATAGATGATGCCCAACCATATAGCTTTGTTTTGGTTGTTGCAGGAAAGGGATGACTATGCCCTGGAATTAGCCATGGGAGACGAGTAAACTAGTGCCGCACCCATTCGGAACCAAGCTTTTGAATTCCAATTTTGTGGTGCCTACCATTTTGTTGTGCCCACCATTCGGAACCAAGTTTTCCTTGAGTTGTCCTGGAAATGAAAGGGTCATCACATCTGTGTATGTAATAATCATTCTGTTAATTTTGATTCTTGCACAGTCTCAGAACGTTGTGCAATTCAAGGATTTTTAAGCTGTTCTTGACTCTCGTGTTAAGTCTTAATGCTGCTACAACTTGTACTCATTGTGCTCGGAAGCGGCTGGGACTTGCAAATGACGTCACAGTTGAGGCTCCTATGACGTCTCCGTTGCTACAAGCCTACAACTTCTAGTTACGAATTGGAACTTTCAATCCGCAGCTAAAAGGGTTCCACCATGTTGTGGGTTACCTTTCTCAAGGTTAGCCGTGGTAGATTGCAACGGGCACTGCTTGATTCAAATGTATGTCCATTCAACGATGTTACTCTCAATACACCTAATCTTGGAGGGTTACTCTCAACACACCATACCTCTAGCAACTGTTATGCTGCATCCCCGGTGTACCATGCATATGCATTGTAGATATAATGAATGTGCATTTTAATTCTATTATTTGTGCATTACAATATTTATAAAATAATCCCAAGCAATTTGTAACAATGCACAACAATACAGAAAGAATGCACATTCATATAATACAAAATATACACAAAATACCACTGCAGATATGATGCTCATGGTACCCCAGGGGTACAATATAATTTGCCTACCTTCAGGGGGACACAGATTTAGAATGAGAGTGCTCACGACCGAAATACACAAACGCAATATAAGGCCAAGATACGTTTGAGTTCAAATACTCGTTAACCCTAACTTTAGGCTGAAAGTACCAATCTACCATTGTAAAACGAGAAAGTGCTAAAATAACACTAATTTTTTTATATATACCAATCTAACCCAGGACGCCGTTGACTTCGATTGTCAATGAAAATTTTGACCGAAAATCAAGAAAATGATAATTTTAGCCCTTGAATTTAAAAAATAAAAAATAAAAATTGGAAAGATAGAATTTACCCTGAATTTTGCCCCTTCCCCGATCTTTCTTTCCCTGCACCACTGCCGCCTTCAAAGCCGAGCTTTTTTTTGACATCTTCGAGGTTCGATTAGCCCTAATTCGACAAGCTCAGGTTGTCAAGGAGATTACGTCCGGGAAGCGCCACCCCACTAATTGCAACAACAGGGCCGCCGTTGTGACCACTTTGAAACCCATTTCCTCCGCCCTCGTAATTTCCATGGGCGACGCCGCTGCTGGAGGACCGAGGGACATAGTCAGTTTTGGGTGGTTGGGGAAATAGACTGGCTAGGGTGGTAGCGGCGGTAAGTGGTGGCGGGTGGGGGGGAGGAAGAAGACCGACCCTTTTTTAAGGAGGGGTAAAAGGGAAAAAAAATCAGATTCTGGGGTAAGGTTTTTTTGTCATTTCGGGTGCGATCAACAGCCTAAATGGTGAGTCAACGCCGGATTTAGGCATGGAGGTTATACTTGCACATTTTATCTTAAAATTATGGTTGTTTTGTCACTTTTCGTTTTGCGAGATTATATTTGCTCTTTCAATATAAAGTTGGGGTCAGAAGTGTAAAAATCCCTAATTATATTGCATACAGATAATGGTGGATGAGTGCAACACTCCATATATATGATGTGGGGGAATAAATCCAATGTGACAGCTACAAGAATAAAAGGAGGTTAAATAAATAATGGCAAGCATGTCTACAAGAAACTAAGCTAAAGTAACTTGCTAAGTAATCTATATACCTCTATCTGTCCCAAAATTAATGGCACAATTGTATTTTTCAAGTTAAATTTAAAAAACTTTGACCCAAAATAAAAATTAATCTATACATAATAAAAATATCACGTGGGATCTAGTTGGATTCATCTTAATATCTATTTTCTAAATATCATTTTTTAATGCGGAATTATTTTATGTAGTTAGAGATATTAACGGTCAAACATGATTATTGAAGATTGTGAAAAACAATTATACCAATAATTTTGGGACAGAGGGATTATTGGAGTACAAAAGAGAAGATTATTTGTTGCAAGGAGTTAGGCACGATTCTTCTTGAACCATGACTCAGCACTAAGGGCGTTGGCCTAGCTGGCAATCGGGCATTGGCGCACGACGTTGGGCACAAACTGCTCAAGCCTTGTGCGCAGCATGACGCGGGTGCTGGGAAGACACATTTTTAAAGTGGTTAGACTAACGATAATGGATGACTCAGAAACATACGCGGTGCAGTTAAGGGATACCGGTCCGTACAAATGCATTGAACGGCAAGAGATCACAACATGTTGGGAGTGTGCGTGCGGGTAACATTGAGGTTGTGTGATAATCCGATCCCGTAACACACGGAAACCTTTGAAGAGATGGTTGAAACACTTGTGAAACTCTTTCTTACACGACTCGAAAGAGAGAACCAAGATAGATGTAGGATGTTATGGTTAAAAAATGCCTTTGTTGGCAATGTGAAGTGAGAGAAGCAAGAAAGGCATCTTTCCTTATAAGGAACAAGGAGGATAGAAGGAGGACCAAAAAACAATTGGGCAGGCAATGAAGAAGACCGTTGATGGCTCATTTCATGACATGATTGAAAGGCCTCCAAGTAAAAAAGATAACGTTCATTGTTATATGCTATGGTTTGGTTCACAAAGATCATTTCTTGAAAACATCTGCGAATTTGGCCCTATTATTCTGTCCTAGGAGCTGGCCCTCCCCTAATTCAAGGTTTGGAGTTTTTGTATTGTTCCTTAGGATGATAACAAGGGCTTTATCAGTTAGGTTTTGTGGAGTAAAGGGCTCTATCCAAGTTAAAGCTATACTAATGAACAAGACAGCGTGGGAAACCAACAGTACCATCTTTGTTTCATTAGAAAAGTCATGCTTGTAATGTCGTTTTATAATGCATGTCTATTATCTTTCGTATTGTCACTTTTACTATTGCAAGCAATCGGAGATTTTTGGGAATCGTGCGGCGGTGACTCTGGCGAGAGCTCAAAGTGGCGGTCAGCGATCAGATTCTAGGCGGCAGCCGGCGGAGAGGAGATGACGATCGATCAACCCAAAGATGAACGTTGCCGTGGCGGCAATGGAAGAGTCGATGTGCCGTCAGGACGACAACTACCAGATCGGTGGTGATTCTGGTGTCAGGAAGAATAAATGGAGGTGCTGTGATGACGACATCGACAAGCTGAAAAACTACGTTGGTATAGGCTCAGACTCCAAATAAACCTTAGAGAATTGGTCTTCATAAAACACAACGTCAGGATTGTCGAATGAAGTCCAAGAGTTTAAATTATAAACATGCATGCTTTCTTCCCAACGGAGTAACCAAGAAAGACAGACCGACGATTTCGAGATGCAGATTTATCACGTCTTCGGTGTACTTGAGAAGCAAAGCATAGACAACAAAAAATTCAGAGTAGATAAAATTGGGTTCACGTCCATGCAACAATTGATAAGAAATTTTACCATCAAGTATCATAGTAGGAGTGTTGTTGGTCAGGTAAATCACAGTCAAATCACATTCTCCCCAAAAAATCAGTTGGTAAATGAGCTTGAAAGCGAAGAACACGAGCAACATTGAAGAGATGCATATGCTTGCGTTCAACATGACCATTCAGCTGAAGCGTCAAAACAAAAAAAAAATCAAACAAAATTCCAGTTTCAGCAAAGTAAGACCGGAGTAGTAAAAATCCAGTGTCATTATACGCTCAAACTCTGCAGATCAAGCGCCTAAACTGACTCAAAGTAAGAGCACATAATTCCTTGAGTGTGGCAGCAACCTCTGATTTAGAAACAAGTAGTTGAACCCAAACGGCTCGAGAGTAATCATCAACATCAACAGTTAAAAAAATAAAAAGCTCCACTGGTAGACGATGATCTACAAGGCCCCCAGACATCACAATTAACCAACTCGAAAGGGCGAGTAGTTTTATTTGAACTCAAATGAAAACTATTTTTAGATTATTTTTCTCGATGTCAGATAGAGCAGGAACAATGTTACTAAATCTAAATGTTTGTCTTTAATTAAAGAAACAAAAAACAATACCAAAGTGGAAGGATAATCAAATCGTTGATGCTAAAGGCTCGTAGAAATAGATGACTTAGAGACGGAGGCGATGACTGGGGCACGCCACAAAGAATACCCCATCCAGTTGTTCACCCACGCCAATCACTGTCCTCTAGCTGATGTCCAGTAATATGCATATGTTTTAGGTTAAAGTAACTAGACAGTAAAGAGTAGCAAGTAACTTAGCACAAGATAATAAAACGCAACGTAATTCAGGGATGAGTAAAACATGTGGCAAAAATATATTCCCAAGGTTCAAAATGCCTTGGCATACGACAGTGGATTAGTTTCATAAGGAAAAATAACATCAACAGATTCAACAGTAATAATATCACTGGTCATCAGGGGCGGAGCCAGAAAACTTTCGTGGCGGGGGCTAGTTAGAAAATTTTTAATAAAAAATACAACAATACTTAAAATTCGAAATTAATATAATAAATAATAAAATTCTTAACATACATATAAAATATTATTTGAACAATGATAACCTAACTTCTAGGAGGAAGTGAAGACAATTGCATTCTTCGAGATTTCATGCGTTGAAAACGTCGTAGAATG